>CAJVRM010000010.1:97095-111787 GCA_911693285.1 Hymenoscyphus albidus | reverse complement strand
TAACCCTAACCCTAACCCTAACCCTAACCCTAACCCTAACCCTAACCCTAACCCTAACCCTAACCCTAACCCTAACCCTAACAGCGTCATCAGATTTCAGTATCCTTGGTTGATAGGCCTTGTGCCCCATTATTACCACAAACTCCTGCCCGGAGATCCTGGGTTCGACTGTACGGCGGAGACTTTAGAATGTACCATGCTATCGATCTGGAACACATTGATCCCCAGCAGGGGGGTTACGATACTATCTTGAGAATAAGACGAAACTCGCTACCTTAGAAAGAAAACATTATCCAAGATTGGATGATAAGTCGAAGTAACAAGTCACAACCTGCGAAAACCAGGTAACAAGATAACCTCCATCTGGATCTTTTATGTGGTCTTGCCCAGATGCACAATGTCAATGTCTCGCAAAGCTAGGCCACCATCATCTGCAAATACCAGTCTAGGCCACACAATAGATGCACCCAGCTGCACAGAAGAAGCCGGTAACCACCCACAACAAACTTCGCAATATTGAACTTTTCGTGAAATGCAGTGGCATTGCTCTTTCTGGTACTCATAGCGTAACAATCGTGTCAGGAATGCAACGACGGCAAGAATGAAGAGGCTCTCATGTCCTTGATATGCTAAAATATGAAATCCTGTCACTGAGATAGTAGTTGCCACCTGAATTGGAGTCGCTAAATAATACCTTGCAGGGAATTGCTGGGTTTGTGGGTCAAGAACCGGGTTATGCAGGCCTTCGCCTCGTTTGTATACTTTGGGATGAGCGCCACGAAATCAAATACGAAGCTTTATTAATAGGCGTCGAACCGTCTCTGTGGATGGATGTGAACGCATTCTCAGTTCTTTCAAGCGATTTCCATTGCTAGTGAGTAATTTAGTTCCATACATTTTCTCCTTTGACATTCCTTCTATTGTTCTTATTTCGAGTTCGTTCCGTCGCTCATTTAACAACTCTCTCGTGCACAAGATTTTGGCTTTTCGCGGCCTAACAGGAACACTTCCCTGGTGACGTGTAGGCACATATTATTGGCATGGTATAAGCCGGTACGAGATTCAATTTACAACTTGTGTGCTCAAAGTTTGGCGCGGCTCATCATTGGCGAGAATAGACGAGCGCAAAAAGGGTGGGATAAGGAACCCAGTCACGTGTTATAACACCAAGCTAACCTACCAGATTCTGGAATAAGATCATCATATTATACTTGGCAGGCATTTAATTCTGAGGATTCACACTAGGGTGTGTTATGATTTCCACCGATGCGTATATATCCAGCGGCTCCTTTTGAATCTGGTGTAGAATTCATGTTTTAAGGTCTTGAAGAAGAAGGTTGATGCCGCTTTTGGTTTTTGTATTTGGAAATGGCGGGCCGGGCTCGGCCAAATGGCCCCCTGTCCATCTCGGTCACTGCAAGCCCCGCTATTATCTGATTATCTGATTATCTGACGATTTCGAGACCCAGCCACATAACTCTTGAAGTATTGTCGACACACACGGGTGCTTCAACTGAGTTTGAGATACAACTAAGCTACGATTCTGCACATAATCTTCCGGAAAGAAATTGAGGCTTCTTATCTTATGCGGACCATATGGTTGGTTTACTTGCAAAGATTCTTCTGGAAAACCAGATGGACGGAAGCGGTCAGCCACAGATGATGATCTCGTAAAAGCTAGTTCCAATCCATTTCTAAGATGAAGAAAGGTTCTCGCTTCTCCTCTGCCGTGCGCCGCTCATCAAGTAGTCACCGTTTTGAGATTCTCAAATATCAAATACCTCGTTCGACTAAAGTAAGTGCGTTACAATTACCACCCACCACTTCAAGATCTTCCAAGTAGCACAATCACCACGCACTTTTGGTGGTCAGAAGCTAGGTCGGTATCTGTCGTGGTTGATTAATGTTCGCTTTGAGCATTTATCATTTTCTCATGATACAGGCTGTAATTCATCTTGGCTCTCTCTGACTGGCTAGATGCTGCTCAGTATCGCCTGTGGTGCATTCCAGGGTTCACCCCGCATTTCGGAAGAAAGAACAATCAGCCTATGCACCCTCCCTAACCTTCCATGCTTCCGATCCACCTACCGTGAGGCATCGAGTGTGTTGGGACCGTTGGCTGTGAGAATGCGCAACCGGGAAAGACAACCCTGCGCTCGGTGGTTGTTCGTGCATGGGAAAAGGGAGGGCAGGGGATATGGTTAGCCTCATGAGCACTCCAACTCCCGTAGGGTTGCAGATCATGGGAAGTCGAGGCTTGATAGCCAGGTCGATTTCGTGCACCGCTATCTCTGTTCGTCGCACCAGACGCGAGGGAATAGTCCACTCAAATAAGCATAGCTTCCCGGATACATGGCCCAGCATCCCTCAAATCTACATTAACATCTGCCTGCTTGTATCAAAATAAGTTCTGCATCTCCCGAGTTGCCCTTTCGCATGGATTGAAGTTACGAAAACCCCGGGGCGCCCAGTGCCGGCAAGCAACCTGCAGATTTCCTTCTCTTGGGGGAATGACTCTAGGAATTTCATATTGGCCCTCGTGTCGATCGAGCTATAGATCGGATCTATAATATCAACCGCAAATACCAGGGAGGGCGAAATATATAGAAGGGGGCTGCAGACGCAAGGCATCTTTCGTTCCCCGCAAGCGAGTCAATTCTTCTGAATATATATCGAATTTCTGGGAAATTCCGGTTCCTTTGTGGACGTCTGCTTTTTTCTCTTGTGGTGTTGATATGTTCTTACCACGACAAACGACCCCTGCTCCCGTCCCTTATGAGTTCCCGCCGGTGTCACCTGAGAGTCATGGACAGATGATTCTTGGGGTTGTTGGATCATTTACTACTTTTGCTTGTGCCGTGGTTATTTTGAGGTTGTATGTGAGGACGGCGATTCTCAATACATTAGGGACGGACGATTATTTAATGTTTGTTGCTATGGTATGTTGATCAACCACCTCTAGTCTATCGCTAATCTGGTCTCAGCTATGTTCTCTTGTCGCTTTTGTATTCATCGTTATCGAAGTTCATCTTGGGGTGGGAGAACACTTTGGAAATCTCCATCAGCTAAGGAACTACGCGGACATTATGCACTACAGTTACCACCATGGATGGATTCTTGTAACCGGTATCACTTGTGTCAAACTATCTGTAGGATTCTTTCTTCTGAGATTGGTTCAGGGAAAGTGGTACAAAGTACGTTTGCTATCAAGGCTATTACGTTCTTCAAGTCTAATAAGTCTTCAGCGTTTTATAATAGCATGGATGATATTCCTTGTGATCTTCACATTAGCATGTGTTGGAACATTGTAAGTCCATAATCACCTAACTCTAACCTCCTTTAAAAGTTCCTAACAACATCAGAATTTTTCAGTGTCTCCCTGTGGAAGCAGCGTGGGATTTTGAGCTGAGATTCAGAGTTCATGCAAAATGCTACGAGATTGGAATATTCACAAGCATCGGACTCTTCAACGGTGGTCAGTTGATCTCAAAGCCTAGCTTTTGATGTATTCTGACATTCTCTTTCAGCTGTCAACATATTCACAGATTTTGCCTTCGCCACGCTTCCCATTCCCGTGATACTCCCTCTGAAAATAAACCTCCGCACAAAAATTCTTCTAATCTGCATTCTCGGCCTGGGATACGCGTAAGTCCTTTTCCCTTCCATCTATCTTCATGCAGCGACTGACAGTCACACAGCGCTTGCGCCGCAGCAATAATAAAAGAATATCTCCTCTCTTCTTTCTTCACCAATCGTGACATTCTATTCAACAACGCCTTCAACGTCTGGAATGACGTAGAGCTAAACATCGGAATCCTCGCTGCCTCACTCCCAACACTCCGTCCACTGTTTGCATCAATCCTCGATAACAAATCCTTATCAACATCCAACACACACCGAACATCGAAGAGTAATATTAGGGTGATACAAAATGATAGCAGGGGATATAGATTTGGCTCCGAGATAGCAAGTGAGAGAGAGGGGGCCATGGGAGGGTTGGAGAAGGGGGAGAGGGATGGGATGAGTGTGAGCACGTGCAGTATCATTAAACCACCATCGCCGCACTCGCTGGGTAGTGCATACGCGGTTAAACTTAATGCTCCCAGTCGGGCGAGTAGTCGCGAAGAGGAGATCAGTCTGGGCCGACAGAATAGTGGGGCTAGTTTGGGAAGTAGTGGGATGAGTAAGATACAAAAACTTGAAGAACATGCGGAGGAAGAGGGGATGGCGTTTGTGAGGAGGGAGAGGGAGCGGGCAAGGAGTCGGGGGGATAGGAGGAAGAGGGACAGCAAAGGGGAGGGGATTTTGAGGACAACAGAGGTGAGGGTCGAGAGGTGACATGAAATGGCATTATGAGTGGATGAGGAGTACATATGGACATTCTCTTAATGGGATCGAGAGTATCTTTGCTTGTACGGGGCTGAAATATGATACTTTGAGGGAAACATAGGATGGTTGTGTATTGTGAGAATATGAGGAAAAGGGGCCGGGGCGGTTCTTTTAGCGGGCGTATGTGATTTGGAGGGTCTTTTTTGAAGCTGTAGTAGATACACTCACTCGAGCATTCATGTATATACACCACAAACTAACACCAAATACTCAGCAAGCCTATTGTCTCTTTGACGTTGGTCGATAACGTGACGTCCTCGGTAACAAGAGCAATGTGCCGCTGATGTGGGTTGGAATCCAGTTTCTAACTAGTATATCGAACCTGCATCAGGTTCTCTTGAGGCGATCGGGTCCTCATGTGCCACAGCATTCATGCAGATATTACGTTTGTCCGACTTGGATAGTAGCATTAAATCGACCACAGGTAATGTGAGCCAACCGAATTTTGGGCCAACAAGAATCGTTTCAGAAAGCCACATATAATTAATCACCTGTGTGGTACAGAGCCGTACTTTCACTGTGGCTTCGAATGTATTAGGGAGCATCATCAGCCATGTTGTGTAAATGCAACCGACAGGGCGCGAGTTTCATAGACGGCGTTCCCATAAGCAAGGAATGCAGCCCTATCATCACACTTACACATCGGATGAACCATAGCGTTTGGTTGTAGAGATAAGCAAATAGTGGGTATCATCGAGGCACGCCGACCTGTTTTCCTCCCAGAACGCCAAGTCCATTCCGTTGGGTCGCAGCCCAATGTTTTCCCATAGACACTGTCTGCATCACGGCCTTGATTTTGAAATCGCCATTCATATGATATGGTTAGTCAGAGTCGTAGTCGACCAGAGCTGTAGGCGCCCTCGATGTTTCTGACACATCTACTGGTGGAGAAATCATCTCAGGGCCCGGCCTCTTCCTCTTGACACCAGCAAGCACAAGTTTCGAGCTTGAGTCTGCGTGAGTTCTTGAACCTGGCAGAAAAGGGTCCATGGCGGCCCTCGTATTCCCTCGTATTTCGGCTGCAATATTAGCTCTTCTTTGCTCAGCGAGTTTCTCAGTTTTCAGCTTTCCTTTGGCCTGTTTGGCCATGCTGCTTTTCATCTGAGGCTCCTTCTCGGCGAAGAGTGGTTTGCTGATAGCCTTTTCAATACCTCTTTTAGAATCCAACTCACCGAATTCGATGAAGGCCGCTCTCTTTGCATCGTCTTCATGTTCCGGTAGAAGCTCGAGACCCAGGCTCATCTTTTCTTGCAGAGCGGCGGTCACACCGGCGGCGGCTTCCCTCTCCTTTCTACCTGCGCGAAAAGATTTGCGCAGTCTTCGATTTTGCTCATAAGGGTCTTCCCACTGCTGCTCCGACAGGTCTTGTAACTCTTCCAGTCTCTTCTTACTGTACTCCAGCCTCTTCTTGTCTTCGACCTTGCCTTCCAGCGCGGCAAAAGCATTGTCCCGCATGGCTTCTCGCTCTGCCTGGGTCATGATTTTCACATCGCCGTCCATCACCTTATCCTCTCCCAGATCTCTCTTTCGTGCGCCCTCGGTGACGACATAGGCCGTATTCTTTGGATCTGTACGGATCTCAATCCAACCACCACAGGCAACATGCTTCATCCGAAAACTGTAGATGGGCGATGAGAAGTAGTTTCCCACTTTTTTCTTCTCCGCATTGAAACGCACCCCCTGGCCGATGATGGAGGGCTTGGGACATGTGGTACACCAGATGGGATATGGCATTTCGAAGCGCACCGTCAGAATCCCTTGGGCGATTTTGTTGGCGCGAGCTCCCAGTGCATTTTTGCCGTGAAGCTGGTTCCCACTCATGATACCTTCTTGGTCCGGAGGGACATAACGTCCCATATTGAAGCCCTGCATGGTGGAGGATCAAGTAGGCACGGTGCTGGGTTGTTGTTGCTGGGAGATGTTTCTTGACAAGATGGTGGGTGGTGAAGTACTTGAGATGACCTTAGCCCGAGGCTGCGGTGGCCAGCCGTGCCAGCCTGAGTGGCTCCAGCGTGGCATTGGAATTGATAGAGGCAGCCCGCAGCCTTTCTTACTAAGCCCCACGTACCCACAGTTAGTGGCCAGCCTCGCCCACCAAATCTGAGTGGCGTTGATATTGAAAACAACAGCCTTGCTTACTAATCTCCACTCCAAATCCACGTTCACCCGCAATGGGCGGCGTCATAACTAGACTGTTCCTGTTTCCGACTATTCATACCCTCACCCAACTGCAGCTCCAACCTCAACTCACCAAAATAACGCCGCTCGCTCAATCAGACACCATCCCCGAGTCGCAATCGCAGTCGCAACCACAAAAGTCACCAAACTCTTCTCTCCATTCTCTACCATCTCCCCTTTCTCCCATCTGCCAGTCTCCTGCGCCTGTAGCGACTAGCGACATTATCATCGACCGATCCGACCCACCAAAGCAGAAGACCTAATCACGATGAGTAGAAGTAGTGAAATCGCAGCCCTGGAAAATGAGATCAAGGAATATAAACTGCAGGTTCGTATAGTCCTAGCCCTAGCCCTAGCCATAGAGTGCCCTTCCTCTAAGCCCTAAGCTCATCATTGCAATGGTCGATCACTAACCTCTACCCTCACGCAGTTGGAGACCATCCAACTCGGCCTCCAGGCAGACCCAAATAGCGCAGAGCTTCAGGAATTAAAGACTGAAATCGAACAAGTCATCTCCCTCACCGAAGCCTCGATCGCAGAACTAAAGCCCTCTTCAGTGCCAGTAGCAGCAGCGGCCGCGGGACGCAAAAAGTCCGAGCCGGCCGTGAAGGAGAAATGGTCGCGAGAGGATCACCCCGCCTTCAAGAAGAACGCAGCAGCCGCCGCCGTCGCAGCCCCCCTCGCATCCGACGATACCGATGTCCCAACCAAGTTCTCGGTCAACGACACGGTGCTGGCGAAGTGGCACTCGGGGGACAAGGGCTTCTATCCGGCGCGCATCACCTCCATCACGGGTTCATCGACGGCGCCGGTGTACATTGTCAAATTCAAGAGCTACGATACCACCGAGACGCTGCGAGCCAAGGATATCAAACCCATTGTGAACCCCAACAAGCGCAAAGCTGATGGAACACCAGTCGCAGCCTCGATTCCAGCACCTCCCGCCACGCCGGCGAATGTCATCTCGGCCGCACCCGACATCAATCCCGAGCTCGCGCAACAGACCAAGCGCGAGCCCAGTAAGGTTAGTGATGGCCCCGTACGGCCCGCCAAAGTCCCCAAGAAGATCAAGGCAAATAAGGAATTGGAAGCTGGCAAGAACAAGTGGCAGGACTTTGCCGCCAAGGGCAAATTCGGCAAGGCCGGCAAGAAGGACAGCATGTTCCGTACACCAGAAGGCGTTCATGGTCGAGGCACGTTGCCTCTTCCCTCTTCGCGAATGATGCTAACTGGATGACAGTGGGCTTCACGGGTTCTGGCCAAACCATGCGCAAAGATCCTACGAGAAGTCGACACATTTACCAAACAACGGGCGAGGAAGAGTTCTAGATTCGTCGTGATGGTAATGGGGATGAATTTGCTTTTAGGGGGGTGATGATGGTGGGACTTTCGCAAGTATCACACAAGGCCTTTGGGCGGTGATTTTATCTTCCAGCGTCCCTTATTTCTCTCGCATCTTTTTTTGCTTTGACGGAGGCTAACATGGAAGCCCTTTTTTCATAATCAGTAGCATGAGCAGAAATGAAATGAGATCCAAAGAAAGAAGTTGAAATTGTCAAAATGGACGTATTCTTCATCTTCCTTGTCATGTGTGTATGGATTATTGCTAAAAAGTCTTTTGCTGCAGAATACGAGCTGAAATTGTGGTTGCTTCCGACGAAGCAGCTGCTCTGGGTTCATAGAGTTTCGAGTGACTGATGACTTTTATAGTTTTGCTTGGTCAATTGTTGATTTTTCGAAGAGTGACGAATTTCTTCCACCTCAACGACTCTTTGACCAACTGTATATCATTCCGAATTATATATTTACTTGACTTCGGAGGATATTTACTTCCCATATTTCTTTGTCGATTCATTGGGACAGTTAAGAAATACTTTAATTTACTAGGTACCCGTACACTTGGATTCACATACAGATTATCCCATTCAAACGCACTATGTAACAGACGAAACAACGAGCGGGAAACAATTGTATTTTACTAAATTGTATTTATAGGGGTTCTATGGAGCTGGGGAATTGATTTAACTGTCTTTAGGTTAATTTTCAGGGGATTTTGGAGAAGCTTAGGAATTGAAGTACGTTACGCTTTACATTAGTTTACAAAGTGTCGAAATAAGGAGGGAACTTTGATTCTAACACCATCAGGGTGGAAGTGCTATACCTCAAAGAGTTCCACTGCGAAAGTGTCTTCGGGCATGGCTCCCATCGTAACGTCAGTCTGCTTTGGCTCCAGGTTCTGGACTTCTTTTCGCTCTGTCCTTTTTGCTCGACGTCTTGTGCGGAGGTCGGGAAAGCGAGACACAATGTCGGCAAGCATATCCTGAAGCTGCATAGACTCGGCCAACTTCCAACTACCCAAGACAAACTTCAACATTTCTTTGGCCTCGTTGACCTCTCCGTGGTCGATACGTTCGCGACAGTAGTCCATGTATGCCTCTTCTGCTTTGCGGTATTGTGGATCGGCTACCTCAGCAAAGAAACGCACCGGATTCTGTGCAAATCCGGTAGGCACATAGATGCGACGGATGATAGTCTTCGCTGCGCACGCTCTATTGTAACTCCACCATAGCTGCTTCTTGCAGGAGTGGCACACCTGATCCAGCGATGGTTTACATGCCTCTTTGAAAACCTTTTTTAGAAGTCTCCGTTCAACCGTCTCTTCAGAATCCTTGGCCTCGAGGGCGCACTTCTCTTCACACCACTTTGCTCGGAGGTATCTCTCCTCGTCAAGGTTACCCTCTTTGTGAAGGTAACACTTCTTATTAAGATAAGTATCCTCATAAGGATCTCGAGAGGGGTGGATTAGCTGCAATTTGTGCAGGCAGGTTCCTTTGGTCCCTTGCGAGAGTACCTTGAGAGATCTAGAGGCGCCCAACCAGATTCCAGCCAAGGTAGTAGTACCCTTACTAGCATTCCCACCAGATTTACCAAAATGGCGATGCTCATTTTTCCCTCGAAGTCTGTCAAAGCCCCACGCAGACATCATTAAACCAGCTATGATGTATGTGGACCGTGCATCGATATGCCTCTTCTGCTTTTGAAAAAGATCCCCTTGAAGCTTTAGACGTTGCGCCTCCTCCCGTGACTTGTTTTGATTCCACGGAGGTAGATTTGAAGCTTCTTGGAGCTTTTGCTCGGTTTCAGAGTCCAGACCCTCCATACGGATCTCCAAGGGGTAAAATTTGGGCTGTCGGTATTGTTCATTGATGCAGCCATATCTGATGAAACCTCTACTGATTTTGTTACTCGATCTAAGACCGTATAAGTCCTCGGCCATCTTCTTTGCCAGACCGATATCTTGAGCATATCGATTTCCGGATGCCTCGAAGTCAAAGGTTATCCCACAGATTGCTAGTGCTCCGTGCCCACTGTTCTCGCAGCTTGAACTACACACTGCGTTGACAAGTTGGACGAATCTTTGCAAGTATCTAGCTGGGAAGAGAACGTTATGACGGTGTTTATGACGGTATGTATCATTTGTACAAGCTTGCGGTTTCCGATTTCTGACTTCTTCGATGCCGCCTTCTTCGACGGCTTCTTCATCGCCCTCTTCCTCATCGGGGTATTCCTCACCATCGGTGGATTCTTCACCATCGGTGGAATCATCATTCGCATATTGCTCATAATTATGGTATTCGTCATCAAAGACGTATGGTGCAAAACCGTATGCTTCCAGACTGTAATCCTCATCATCTTCATCATCGTCTAACACCTCACCATCTTCCTTCTCACCGTGGTCGAGATGAATATGGAGTGCTGTAGATGGAAGGCTGGGGTCCTTCCTATCTATCAAGTATGGTTCCTCTTCCCTCTTGCCAACAAATAGTAAAGGGATAACTTTACCGACATACCTGTTGATAAAGTCGCAGTCGTTTGTGGATAGGTGTACCAACGTGTTTTCCTTGTGAAATGCTTCAAGGGCTTCTGTAGAAATCTGCTTGTTCACCGTGAAGATTTCGGATGGCACATGCCAACCTAAACCTTCAGTGTAATCACTCTTTTCAGCATGCATGCGATATTCTTTCCATGCACAGTTATTCTCAACGGAGAGATACTCGCGGAGAATCATCTGTCAGATCTCGTGAGGGAGCGATGTAAAAGTTGAAGGCATGTGGATGGGTTTTTTTGGGCGTCTAGATGATTTAGTAGTTGTATTTGTGGTTGAGTTATGTTGTCGATATTGCTGCTTGTGGAATATAATGGGCGATATCTATGGATGTGGGCTTTCATTTATACCCAACGTAATCTTCTGTTTATGACTCGCTTTGTCGCTTGGTCAGAAGAATCTATTGTCCCATCAAAGCCTTGCATTGTTATTGTTTTAGATAACAAAAGCATATTCAAAGAACTTCATTCCTTTCATTTAGCCATTGCCCAACCAGCGTTTTACGGCATGAGATAATCTTATGATGGTTTTACTAAATACCTAAAAAAAACTCCGCTTTCTCCTCTAAAGTATAGAATAGAACACTATAATCTGTTATTTGCTTTCATTATATTATATTCCGGCTTTAGAGATTTATACCTCTCTTGATAATTTGTGAGTTTCTACTACTAAAAACAAGACTGGAAGTCGCTTACGTATTTAGCTAATTTTGATGGCTAGAATTAGTTCGTAGTCCTATTCCTTAAAGTGGAAGTTACATTTCTACGACTATAGGTACTACTTTTCACAAGCTTCGTTTAGATTTATATTCTATATCTTTTAGGACTTACAAGCTACTAACACATTACCTTTTTCTTTTTCCAAGTATTGCTTGTAATTTTACGCTTTTCACATGTTCCCAGTGAGTTGCCCTCGCTGTAAAATACCTCGGAGCAAGTAGTAAGAAGTAAGACTGCATTTTAGTTTCAATTGATGGTGAGATATGAAGTCGTGATGAAATAAAAATATCTGGGTTCTATAACGTCGTTGTGCCGTCACCAGAGAAAAGGGGGGTGGTCGCTAAAAAAACAAGCTTCGTTGGAGGGGTCAAAGCATGAAAGATTTGCCTAATTACAGCGTGTGCACAGTACCTGGTACAGTACCATGCGTATTTTGAAGCCACAAACCCCTGAAATCCCCCTTCAATTCCACCATGCTACCAATCGTCTCCCATTTCTATATTAGAAACGCTTCGTCCCGTGGATGCCATGATGCCATCGCATCTTCTGAAACATGACAGCTGCAAGGATTCCTGTGCCTCACGTTAACTTGGCCGAACATGTGGAGATGCTCTCATGAGCTTCATCCCAAATTTCGTATCGACGCATCGTACTCGAGTACCCCGCCATTCTTCCACAAAGCGTCCTCTTTTCAACCTCAAGATGCCTCGAATTCCGCACCTGTCTGCCATTACCGTAATCAGCCTGCTAGCCCATGCTGTGTTAGGTTCAGCGAGCACATCAAGACAGACCGCCCTTCAATCCACTCCTTGTGAAGATCCACCATACCGTATCCATGTGCTTTCGAAAAGCCCGCTAGTAATCTATATATCGGATTTTGTGACAGAAAAGGAAAGGCAGCACGTCCAAGAGCTTACGTATGCCTTCACCACTCCATACTTTCTTGATTTGAATTGGGAGCTAAATTCCTGAAGCAAGAGTTCATTTACACGATCCTCGGTCGCCGATGAAGCTGGCACCAAAGGCCAACGCCAAACACGAACCTCACAATCAGCATCAGTTCCTCGAGACGATATCGTACGCTGTATTGAGAACCGAGCTCTCTCTTTCCAGGGATTCGATATCCCACGTTCCCATTTAGAGCCCCTCCAGCTTGTCAAATACGGAACCGGCGAGGAATACCATCCCCATACAGATTGGTTCGAGGCAGAATTGCAAAATACGGCGGAAGTAGGAGGGAATCGAGAGACCTCATTCTTCGCATATATTGCCGTATCGAATATTACTGGCGGGGGAACCAATTTTCCTATGCTAGATGCGCCTAGAGAGGAACGCTGGTGTGAGTATATTGATTGTGACGAACCGTGGGAAAATGGTGTCACATTTCGGCCGGTATCTGGCAATGCTGTATTTTGGCAGAACCTGGCAGGAAATGGGACTGGGGACCATGCTACACTACATGCTGGGCTACCAGTGACAAGTGGCAACAAGATTGGAATGAATATATGGACCAGACAGTGGGCCCTGAGTTCAGACTATAGAGATAGAGGGGTAGATGAATGATGTAACCCAAAAGCAATGAGTAGTGATCCGACGAACATACTTTCAACGCCCAAATTCCACTACCAAGTAAATGTATAACAAAATGTTTCCACCAAAGAAACCTTTGCTGTCTTTTCATTTGCCGGCGAGACTGTATGGCAGTGGTACTAGGTGCCTTATACCGCCTATATAGCAACCCAGAAATATCCACCTGGGTCGTTGAATCGGATGTTCATCTAAGCTTCAAGTTGGATATGCTTTTGTTTCTTCTCCAACCCTGCTTGCAGCTCTTAGGTGGTCATTCGTGAGTCTTGTCCAACTTGGCAAAACTGCGACAAACTTCTTTGTGTACTAGGGATTAAGATCGGTGGAATTTTCCACATTCTATATATATATTATTTTGTACCCTTTTCTCTTGCTTAATTGCACATTTGAAATCAATTACTTGCCCCTTCGAATTCAAAATATATGCCTCTGTGGAGGAGGGGATACCTTTGGGGTGAGGAGGGTTAGGCCGAAAGAGTAGCAGTCTTCGCTACAAATCTTATCTACACATTAATTAGTTAATCTATTAATCTCGATATTACTTATAGCATTTGTTTTATCTATTAGTTTATTATCTTATAATAAGTAAAAAGTCTCTTGTCGAGGTCGCTCTAGTCCTTGTTTCTTATTCTCCTTTTAAGGTTATCCTAGTCCTCTCTTTATAAGTAATAGTTAAGAAGTTAAAGTAGTAGAAGCTAGTAGAGTAAGCGTCGGTTAGTTATAAGGCCTTAAGTTTTCGGGTTTAGGGATAGTTTAGAGTAGTCTTTTATCAACCTATTATGAAGGTACTACTAGAATTTAATAATTATTATTATTATCTTTTATAAGATATAGTTATACTAATATTAATCTAAAGCCCGATTAATTTATATAGCTTATTTGAACTATATACGTCTCTCTATTAATCTTATCTAATTTACATAACTTAAACCTCTTTATTCTCTTACCTTGTCACGAATCACGTGTTCACGTGATACTTGTCATAATAAGAGGCGCAACCCTCGAAAGGCACTTCCAGGTTTCTTATAGCAAATAGGGATCGTTGGGAGTAGCTAAGCGATCCGGGGATTTCTCTGTATTGTTATCACGTGATATTAGGAGTTCGCCAGTTAGCCGGGCGAACAGGCGAAGTTAGCCAGTTCGATTGTCGAATGAGCGAACATCGAGAGAACGAAGGTTCTATATAAGACTGGCACGTCTGCCATTAGATAGGAGCTTCGTGCTCAACTTAGTTATCAATCTTATCATATTAGTTTGACATCTTTGATACGAGTAACGAGTTCACTTCCAAGTGAACAACCCGATAGTCTTCTTCTTATCATAGCATACCAACCAGCGAACACCCAGCCAAGTTTAGTTAGCCAGTTTGAGTATTCGTTACACTTTGAGCACCTGCTTTAAGTCGAAACTATCACCATGGCTCCCACCACCCCGCCAGCAGCAGGACCGGCCACCAGCCCCTCGGCTAGCCGAGTCAACCTCCCAGGGACCTCAGGAGGGACTGCTACGACAAACCTCAACACGTCTCCGTCAGCCGGAAAGGACGTCAGTAACGACTACAACGACGACGACGACAGCATGCCAGATGCACCTGACCCGTACAAGGTCGAGGCACTCGAGAACATCAAGGTCAAGATGCCTGACACGTACAACGGAAAACGACAGGAACTTGACTTGTTCCTTCTTCAGATTGACATCTACTTCAATTTCAACAAAGAGAAGTTCGAGGACGACGACAGCTACCGCTCGATCTTCGCTGTCTCCTACCTCAGGGGACCGGCGCTAGAATGGGCCCAACCTCACCTCGAAGACTTCTTCGACAACGATGGAGGAGACATGACTGTAACTAAGGCCATGTTCAGGTCTTGGGGAGGATTCAAACAGGCGATTCGACGAGTCTTTGGGGACTTCGATGCTGTCCGTACTGCGGTAC
>CAJVRM010000010.1:27745-95447 GCA_911693285.1 Hymenoscyphus albidus | reverse complement strand
GTCCAATCATTCCAAGGATTCGCCAACTTTTGTCGACAGTTCATAGGGAACTACGCTGGATTGTCTAAACCCCTGACAGACTTGACCAGAAAAGACAAAACATTCCTCTGGGACAAGGTGACGGAACAGGCTTTTCAGGAAATCAAGCAACGGTTCGCTAAGGAGCCAATCCTTCGGAACCACGATGTCGACAAACCAAGCACTGTTGAGACAGACGCTTCGGACACAGCGGTCGGGGCTGTACACTTACAGCCAGACGACTATAACGTAGAATATAAGCTAAAAGTATCCGAGCTCCGCGTAAGGCGTATAGCTACGCTCTAGCTATACCGAGAGCTATATTTAAAACTACTACTCTTACGTCTATATTACGCTAGAATCGTATTTAAAATATGTATTAATAGAGTATAAATAATCTGAGTATTTAGGCTATATTCTAGTATTCTCGCTATACTATTATAATATCTATAGCTAGCCGGGTATAGGCTAGAAGCTAAACGAGTACGCCTATAGATTTTAGTAGAGTACTAGGGGTATATCGCCTATACGCCTTAGTATATAATCTACCTTATAAGTACGACTTTTCCTTAGTATTTAACTTTTAATCAAATAACGTATTATTATTAAAGTATAAAACCTTAACTAAGATATCTAATTTAAAGCCGGCGAGTTCGCACGAGCTAGCGTAGCTAGCGAGGCGTACTCGTAACCTAATTACTTAATAATAAATTAATTTTTAATCAATAAATAAATATATAAATTAAATTAACTTATAAAAAGACTATTAGACGTAATAAGAGGGCGAGGGCAAGCCTACGAGCCCGTCTAGCCTCGTATTGTTTATAATTTAAACGACTTATAAGAGGTTAAGAAAATATCTACCTAAGATAAGAGAAAATAATTATATAAAAGTTCTACCTTATGTAATTCTAGTAATCTATCTAGTAAAAATAGTCTTCTTTTACTATTAGTTTATCCCGCTTATATCTAAGTTAATAATAATAAATCTACTAATTATTATTATAAGCTTACAAAGAGTAGTTTCTTATTAATCCTCTACTATCCCTAAGCTAGCTACTAGTTTTAGATAGTATTATAGGCCTTAATTAAGCGCTTAGTAGTGTGACGGAGCTGGATTTCATTTGACAGGATTTCATTCGCTTGGCCAAGCACGTGACGAGACTTGGCATTGGAACAACTTAAATAACTTCGCTCCTTTCAGATTCTCTTCTCTCTTTAGTTTGATTTCTTCGTACCTACGGTTTTAGTTCTAGCAATTGATTCAAAAGCTGTATACACTTTATCCTTTGTTGGCATACGTGACAAGTAGCCTAGTGTAACGAATACTCAAACTGGCTAACTAAACTTGGCTGGGTGTTCGCTGGTTGGTATGCTATGATAAGAAGAAGACTATCGGGTTGTTCACTTGGAAGTGAACTCGTTACTTGTATCAAAGATGTCAAACTAATATGATAAGATTGATAACTAAGTTGAGCACGAAGCTCCTATCTAATGGCAGACGTGCCAGTCTTATATAGACCCTTCACTTTCCTGTACTTTGCCAGGACCGCTGGTCGGTCCTGTCGTTCCAGAAGTTCAGACCGATCGTCGGTCCAGTCGGTCCAACTAGTCACGTGATAAGACACGAAGGAAATCCCTGGATCGCTTAGCTAGTCTAAGCGTCCCTATTTGCTATAAGAAACCTGGATGTGCCTGTCGAGGGTTGCGCCTCTTTATTATGACAAGTATCACGTGAGCACGTGATTCGTGACACCTAGGTTCTATTTATTAAGGTACAAATAGCCTTATAAGTACCCTAGGGGCTGTTTAACCTAAATAATATATCCTCTACCTCCTACGTAAACCTAAGTATTAGCAAATTTGTAATATTTCCTACGCTGGTTATATTAGTCGGTTGAAGTATTTCGCTATCCCCAAAAGACTTTTTAAACGGGATAAGACTTACACGCCGTCGCACAGCCTTTGTTATACTATCCAATGTAATATCAGTCATTCAAGGATTATAGCAAAGTCCAGATCTTAGCATGTACAATATATTAATGTACTCCATGACGCGAGGCTGGCCTTAGTGCAATTCTGCATAGTGTTCTGGGATATGATCAGGTCGGAATTCGCGCCCTACCCGCCAGGTTGCACATGAAATTCCCCTCTATCAAGGACAATTTGCGCCCAGAAGCGTTGATTATATTGTGCATATGAATTGCAGTCCAATCTGTGAGAAAAAAGTCCCCTAACATGCACATCAAACATGTCATTTTAATATCAATCTCGATCCTGCGTTCAATACGCGGTGCTTCAGCCTCCGATTGTGGATCGAAGGATGCATGGATGCCCGCCCTATCGATGCTGGCGGATTTTCTTACAGCACCTGGATTTGTTGAACTTGCACAGAATCCAATATTCAGACAAGGTCACACAAGCTATTTTCTTACCAATACAGCCCGACGGATAGGTTGGTGAGTACCCCTATAATGAGGAAAAGCCGGTGCTGAATATTACAGTACATGATCGAAAAGTACAAGAATGGCATACAAGTGCTGTGTTGTGTTTGATTTCAAAGCCCTCAAGGTTGGTTGCTTTAGACCCAGCTTTGGCTCCAGGAGCAATGACTAGGTCGGTATACCATATTCTGCATTCCTTCTATTGATTCAGTCTGTTATAGATATGATAACTTTGTAGCAATTCGTATCAATAGCACAATATTAAAATATCATGATAACATAAATTATTCAATATACCTTCTGTGTAAGATACCATCGATTGATTATTAGAAAGTCAAATTTGTCTTATGGCATCGGTAATTTCGTTGGTTTTATAAGAAAGCTCTTCGAGAAGAATGTAAATATGCAGGATACTTCAAGGCAGTTGGGCGAAACTCTGACTACATCTATGTTAGAATAATACATTATTCTAAAAGCTTCTTACACATGACATTATTACTCGAGCCATTTAGGATAATTCAATCTATATATATTGATTAATCTAAGTCATTTGGGACAATGAAGTTAATTGTTTTGGGAATTATAGTATAATGGGTTCCTAGGGTGTGCATAGAATTTTGCTAACTGTCTCCCTAACTAGTAATGTTCTGTTCTCGTATCTTATTAATACCCTCTCATCGCAATACTAGAATTGGGCGAAATCAGCTTTCAACCCTATTAGCTCTCCGATGTGTAGGAGTAATTGAGGCAATGATATTCGTGCCCCCAAAGGGCAAGTTCAGCACTAGTTCTGCTGTTTGGTAGATCCAAAGATACCCGTCTTACTGGCTCAACGTTAAATTCATTCTACTTTTGTGAATATTCCCCTATATCTGTATGAGTTCTAGATGTGCCGCCGTCCAATATAGGGTTGCAACCGGATGCTTGGCATGGTTATTCGTACGCTACTTTAACACGCAACGAACCCACTACTGCACACACTAACCTACTTGGTTTTAGCTGAAAACGAAAGTCATATATACGCCAGAATTTCCCCAAAATATTTCATCATCCATCTACATTAAAACCTTTGGAACTCGAACATGCCAAAATCAAAGTCGGTACTGAAGACAGACGGCCCTAGGGCTCTGTTGCCTTTGCATGAAGGACTGCACCATGATTCGCACAAAGCATACCGTTTCCTCCCTTATTTCAACACAGGCCTCGAGCCATCCCCTCCATCACCAATTTGGGTTACTTGATCGATCTCGCAATTCTCGGCGCGTATTCTTTGATGTTTCGCCTAACCTATGAATCCGACGAAGGTTTCTGGGCTTTCCCCTGGCATGGAAATATCACATGGCACCAAAATCGATACCTCTATTTATTGCTGGCCATTTCCATTTGTGCAAATCTTTGTGCATTTTGGTGCGGATACTCAGAAGTCCTAAATCCTAGAACAAATTGGAGCCGAGCCGGTATGTTAGACTGTATCAGGAAGGATAAATGTGGCTTATTACCTTTATGGGACGACCGGGAATCAGGCCAAGGAGTGGGCTTCTTCGACTGGATTTTATATCGGTATGCTAGGATTAGTATTGATGAAAACCCATGGGATAACGAAGGGTTCGACGCCGAAAATCACAAGCATCGATATATCTTGGCGATGTATCTTGCAAATCCGCAAGCAAAAGAGATACAGTGGTTCGACTACGCGAAAAGAAACTCCTTACGGTGGATGCCATCTACTCAACTTTTGATTATTCTCGTGGTCTATATAGCATTTCGTATTCCAAGAATGCTGTCGGAAGAACGAGATGTAGGGCTTTTTGTTTTTCATTTGTTGTGGTATCCTTGGCTTTTAGGGTTCTATGTGGTCTACGGGTTGTTCTTATTTAGAGAAGCGAGGTGGCTATGGAAGGAAGGAAGTCTTGCAAAGGACATAAGAGAAGAACGACTAGGTAACAACGGAACCTCTGCCTATTTGGATATGGAGAAGGGATATATAAGTACTAAGCCAAGAAGGAGAGTAAATAGTTTACCATACGAGTATCCTAGTAGAAAAGGAGAGTTATAGACTTCCTTTATTTTCGCCTAATTTAACTAAAAGCCATTCAACTATATTATCTATTTAGACTATTTAGTATGATTAATCCCAAAAGATATAACAATAGATCTACGTGTTCTAGATATTTTATAAGTTCTAATACTTAGAATTACCTTGCGCTAATAATTAAAAAATGGATCACTGCTACTTTTTTTGCCTACCGGGAGCTTACCTCTCGACTCTGGAAGGTACAAGGTGCGATTTCCGCTATCCAAGCTCTACATAGAGAGGCTAAAGAGAAACGCCTCCAAGAAACACATTAAATAGCCACCGACGTAGAATCTAGTTGAAATACCCCGTAGAGTATTAAAAAAATAAAGAAAAGCTTGTCTATTAGGAAAATTAATGAATGGAAATGCTACCTACGTCATACTAGAATTAGACATAGGTCCCCTGTAAGCCAACTTCTTTTCTATATATGGCACTAAAATAGGCTAATAAGCTACTACTCTTTTTATTATCTATACGAAGATCCAGGAATATCGTGCTAGCATTTTACTTCCCGGGTCCCAATGTAAACTAATTATCTATAACCTTGTTATCTCAGCTTCAGACCCTCTTTATAAAGGCTTTATGTTTTGCCTTCCAGCTTTCTCCCCTCCCACGTGACCCACCCGCTCCCACCCCGACCACTCCGGCCCGCCCCCGACGCCACAACGCCACCAACCACCACGACTTCTTTTCTCAGGTTATATGTTACTTGAAGTATGCGCTTTCACCTTTGGAGACGCATATTCTTTTGACTCTTGACCTTATATACTTCTTTCGCCTCGCCTTATTGAGTAAATCCAGCCCCAAACTTCGTTTCCAGAAAGAGTATCAGTATTCCCATTATCACATGAAAATCCTCATATACCAAACCTAACTGCTCAAATATAGTTGAGATAATAGCCAAATCTTATGGTTCGAAAGAATCAGGATGAGACTTGACGGGGGTATGCTATATCCACAACAAGACAAAGGTTAAACGTCATATCCGCGTGTCTCTCGCCTACATCCCCGCAATACAATGCTTGAAGAATGTATGTAAGAATCCTCCGCCATGCACTGCAAAAGATCGACAAGAATTTTGATCCTGACAATATCTTTATAGAAGGATTGAGCTGAAAGCTTGGAGTTCCGAGCAAAGTTCTTGGCTAGCACAAGAAGATGAAACCAATCATTCTGCCTATATAAGTCTGATGTTTATACTGCAGTACAGTAAGCTGCATCATCGAATGGATGACTGCATTAAAACCCGCCCCATGGATGCTCTCAGGGAGGCCGTTATTACTCTGAACATGACTAGGCTAAGACAATATTATCTTGGAAGCCTCACACAATGAGAATAAACCTACAAGCAATTTAGGACAATTAAAATCGAGATATACTTATTACCCCAAGTATTTGGCACAAATAAGTTGATTAAATGAGGAACTCTAGAACAATTGATTATTACGGTGTGTCTCGCTTAATAAGCGGGTCTCTCGCTCGACTGATCCTTTTTGTTTCAACTGTCAAGGGTTCCCGATCCTTCACAACTGTTGCAACTACATCGGCGGCTGTTATCTGACCAAAATGAAGAGCTCTTCTGGCTTCTTCGACTTCAAAGGGATATACTTTCGGAGATCATCGGAGCTCAGCAAAACAGCAGTCAGATGTCATGATGAGACTTGCTTGATAGAATCATACAGACAACAGCCTACTGGATATTCTAAGGATCCTTAAGATCTAGGTTGATATTTAGCGATAAAACTATAGAAAGGGTAGATGTCCCCCCAAAACAACTGAAGTACCGTCGATTGACTCCTATCTAACACATAATCTCCATTTTCAAACTACGGATATTTCACTTCATTACTATTTTACATTTGAGTATAATCATTCGTTCTAGCCAGCAAATATGCATTCCACATTCTCCTTTTCACTCCTGGTTTTGCAAGGTGTTTTATCCTTCAAGACAGTCGCCAACCACAACAAGGAGACGACAGAAACTATTCGTGCCAAATCTGGCTACAAAACCGAGGAGTTCAACGATCTGGTCGACTCGGTTCTCGATGCTTGTGATAGCAATGGATGTGACTCGGGACCGAAGAAGTGTAACATTGCCCATTGTATCTCCATTGATGGAGATAATCTGGATAATAATCACGGCAACATTCTCGAAATAGTGGGAAAGTACATCAAAAATACAATGCACACTGAAGATGCTACGATCGACGACTGCACTAGCTCAGGTTGCGGCTTTCTTAAGGCCACCAACTATACCATTCCCGGCTACATCTCCCTCAGGCGTAACTACGATAATGACGATCCTAACATACTGTATAAGATTTCTATCAGCACGACGGAATCAAAAGATGCTTGTGGAGCTGTGTTTGACGCCTTATCGGCTGCTGGTGGACCGCTTGGGGCAGGAGACGTATTCGGCGCGATCAAGGCTGCTGTTTGTACGGAATAGTCAGGGACGGATATAACCAGTCTTTGTTTCGAAGTTTGGTGAAAATAGTATCTTGAGTCCATGAACTTGCGTTTTCGGGGTCCAGTTGAATGTTGGTAAATTTACATGCGACGCAAAATGCATGAAGGCACATACGTAGATACCTAGAATTAAAATGATTATTTCGGACAACAACATTACCAAGCCTTTGAAAATATACAGAACTAGCTTTTAGAAGTTTTGCAACGAGTATATCATCAGTGAATGACCTGAATGAATTAGTGGGGCTTTATAAAAGATGTGTAAGAGAGGTCGTCATTACTTTGAACACACCAAGACTCGCGAGTGTCGAACGGCATTATCTCAAAACTCTCGTACAACTAATGTATTTAGACGAGGTATTAATTAGAAGGTACTAAATTTAGTTTATCTTTATTGACATGATTCATTTCAGAAAGTTAAGTCATTTAATAAGGAATTCTAAAACAATCGATTCTTAAGGTGTGTCTGGAGTAATGGACAGGTCTCTTACAAAAGAAATTCGCATCTGCTCTAATAACCCAAGTGAATAAGCCGAGAGTAACAAAGACAAAGGTAACACACCAAGAGAATCAAAGTCCTCATGAAACCCATTCATATTCCGGGAGCGTGTATTTATTCCCATTCGCAAATCCGGCGGCGAAGTGTTTCTGCACAAATCCTAAAATTCCAGTCCAAGAAATAAAAGCCAAAATCTTATTTCGTAGCCATAATCCCCAAGCTGTTTGTGGTCCAAGGACTGAATACAGGAATAATGGAACCGTTTGTAATTCTTTCACATACGGCAGCATCTTTTCTTCGTAACCTCGAAGTCCAGCTGCAAGATTCCCCTCATTTTTCGGAATCTCGCCAGCCAAAAAATAACCGCCAGTCATAGCAAGGCTTGTTCCGGTACCCGCAGAACCTCCATAGCCCGCATCGCCGACGAGCACAAATCGTCCTTTGAATAAAGTTGGCGGCTTGATACGAGCAATCTCGTTGGCGTAAAAGTCCTTAGACTCCATTATACATTTGAGAAGCTCGTCGATTTTCCAACCGGCTCCTTTATAATGCTGCGCGACAAACTGTTTAAGGTGATGGGCCCCTTTATCTCTTGCCTCACGAAATTGTGGTAAATTCCCTGCATTCAGTGACTGGATCACGGCTCGATTGCCCCCCATTGGATTCTGCCCCATACCAAAAAACCGTCCTCCAATTGCGTTGTGTGCTTTTCCTATCTTGCTTCCATCAAGCAGATTCTCTTTTATTGAGAAAAAGGCCACCCAGGAGTTGGTAGGCTGGACGTAATCTCGGATGCCACATTCAAGCCCCATCGCCCGAGTTCTTGAGGCTGCACCATCGCAAGCAACGACAAGATCTGTGGGATGTGAATTAGCATCTTTCGGTAAATAATGAGTAAATCTTGAAGCAAACATGAATTCCGAGAAATTCTCCAGTATAAGAATCACCCAGCGTTGATCTTTGCGCTGGTAACTTCAAGAATTGAGCACGCACCATACTCAGAAGTAGGCGAGCCATTGAAGAATTCCACTGTTATTGGAGACCCTTCTTCTTGCTCTTTCTGCTGCATTGAAGCAACTTGCTCACTGAAAATATAATTGATATTTTCATTGTCTTTGGTCATCTGGTAGAATATCTTCACCAAGTCTCCACGATTTATTTCATACTCGGGACAAGTGATTGCTGGTCGGGGTTTCCAGTGGCAGTAATTATGATATATGGGTGACCACTGTTATCCACGATGCTTATTCCATCCATAGGTACCACTTTGGCTTTCACGGCAGCCTCGAGCCCTTCCATCTTGCGCATTACTAGAAATCCAAGGGTCCGGATGTCGACAACGTGGCCATTATTTCGTAGTTCTGGGAAACGTTCGATGACGGTGACTTTTGCTCCTGCTTTTGCAAGCCATTATGCAGTCGTGGGACCAGCAATGGATGCGCCTACGACTAGAACTTTCAATTGAGGCATTCTAATTGTACCAAGTTGTATAGGTCGATTCAATAAAGATGATATTTCAGATTTAAAGTTCTAGATTCATGGTCAGTCCTACTACCTATGTATCTGACATGACATTGTGACTCAGTCAATTCTCCCCAGGCTGACGGCGCCACCCGGTGCTGCACTGCCATTCGGAATATTCTAACAGGTAGATACCAGCTCCAGGCGTCGTAGCTCCGAAATAATGACTGGAAAGGCCCAATGAGAAGTACCTATACAGTATGTTCAGAGCAGATCGCATAATCATTGGTGGAGATTGTGGTTTCCTGGAGGTCGCGAAAGACTGCTAAGAGTACTGTACATAATGTACAATAACCGCGTGCGATTATAAAACCCAAACAAAAATCATTAAACAAGCATGAAGCATTACTACGGCCAAATTAGGGGCTAAATCCAGTATGGCACGTGAAATAAATATTGACTTCCTTGCTGACATGAGCTTACTCTTACAGGACGGCGCGAAAACGGCATAGATTGTGTGACTAGTCTGACATGACTACCTCCCCTTATGACCTGCCGATTCTGTGTACTACAGGTTCACTTGCTATACCAGAAGGACAACCCTATATACAAGACTTCAAGTTCCTCATTGTCTCTAGATGAACTTCAAGTACAGTCTCCACAATCTTGCTTGTTCCATGTTTATCTCAGCCATAGTGATACCTTCAATAATTTCCATTACCAAGTATGTAGTTTCATTGTCTCTGAAATAACTGTGCAATTTTGGAACAGGAATATTTGTATTCTTCGCAATGAAGTCCATCGAGGCGCCCCGTTCTTAATTCGTTCCATGCCGAATTTTGGAACGATTAGAGCGCCTCTCATGGGATTGACTTGCTATTCTCGTGGCCGGAGGCTTCTCTTCACCCATGATTATCCAACTTGAAAATATACCCGCTCCGTACTGATTACTCGAATGTCTTTCCGCAGCTTGCGTTAATCATCTGATTAGTAATTGGAGACATGATCAGAGAACTTATATTAGTAAACCAAATTTACAATCGGTCAGGTTTTAAAATTTGGCGCGACAATGGTTGTTGGTTCCAGTGTGAGAGCAATGATATTGGTATAGTGAATGGAAAGTTGTAATGTAGCGCGCTATATAATTTCAAACAAATCGGCACCTCGCTAATAACCTATAGATTATAGCAACCCATTATAGAATAAAATGTAGGTAGGAGTAGATTAACTGACTTTATTTATCAAGTTCCTAGTATAATAGACTATGAAAACTATAAAAAAACAGAATCTCATAACTTAAGCGATAATAAGAAAACTTCTCCTTATTTCGAGGTGTATAATTCAGGGGGTAGCTCTATTAATTTTCAATTATCTAGGTAGTATGTTAGCGATTTACAATTTATCATGGGGTAGTTTAGTTTAGTATAGATTGGATTAGATCATTTTCAGATTCTTAGTATTAGTAAGAAATACAAGAGGTTCGAATTTTAGATGTGATTAGATAACTCTATTGATTCCACTGTGTATTCCAAACATTACTCGCTTGTCGTAATAATCAATTAGTCGATCTGGTTATTGGGGTAACACAGAAAAGATCTGCTGTAAAATATTCCTCTGGTTGAGGCCCTTCTGCTTTTGAACAAATCTCCTTTGGCACCGTTCGTTTTGCCTTTGCAGCTCTCCGCTTAGCTTTTCGATCAGACTTCGGCGCTCTAGATCTGACATCCGCGAGCATTAACTGGAGTTGAACCGAATTTGGCAGCTTATGCACTGCATGCTGCAACACTGACATAGCCTCCTTCAACTCCCCGTGCTTGATACAATCCTGGCAGTAATTAGACAAGACCATCTCTGCTGCTTCTAACTCTTCAGGCGAAGGAGGAAATGTCATGTGCTTCCAATAGCGAGGGTCAAGGTGCTTCTGAACCGTTGTTTTTGCGGCATCAGCTCGATTCTTACTCCACTGTAAGTACATTCTGCAGGAACAACAGTCGTTTTGTCCAAGAGTTTTGTGCGCATTCGAGCATTGGCCAAGTTGTCTTAGGGACCTAGAAGCTGCCGTCCAAATGCCGACCATTGTACTAATAGCTCTGTCATTGACGCGCATCTGAAGATGTACAGATCCGTGTCGCTTCAGCCTCTCGAAGCCCCATCTATTCATCATGAGTCCAGCGATGATATACATGCTTCGATCGTCAAGGTGCTTTCCCTGACTTTATAGGGAGTCTCCTTGGGTCCTGATGCGATGGGCCTCTTCGATAGATTCGTCTTCACTCCAGGCGGGCAGGTTCGATTGTTCTAAAAGCCTTTGGCTTCCTTGACTGTCTAGACCAGTGAGGCGTATATTTCTGCAGTAGATAAATCCTTCTTGGGAAATGTTCGAGTTCTTAGGGGTATCTTTGGGTAACTCGTTAATCTCGCTATACCGCTTGACTCATTCATCCATGCCATCATAATCGGAACCCTGAGGTCCCATATGCGCATTATGATCCCGGGGGATTCGAAGACCTCCTAAAGCTTCAGCTAACTGTGGGGCTAAGCTTTGAGTTTTGGCATATTGCTTGCTTGAGTTGCTGAAACTAAAATCGATGCCGAAAAGCTGCGAAGTTTTATACTCGCCGTTTGTAGCATACTCACGCTTGTCGTAATTTGAGGCGTATTCGGAGTTGATAAGTTAGATTAATCTTGGTAAATTTTTGGCAGAGAAAACAGCGTATTCGTATTCAGTTCGAGGGGTTTGCTTGTGGGGTCGGCGGTGGCAGATCCACGTTGTGTAGTTTTCGCAACAGTCACAGCCACTTTCTACCCAGTATTTGATTGATAGGGCGTGCCCATGCCTAAGGTGAATGTGCAATGCTGTGTCGGGAAATGACTTTTTGCCAGTATAGTACACTGGAATTACTTTGTTGATATGTCGCCTCAAAAACTGGCAGGAGTTGGCTGAAATTGAGACCAGAACGTTCTCTTGATAAAAGGCTTCCAAGGCTTCGCGTAGAATTTGCTTGTTGACGGTAAAGATAGAGTAGTCCATATTCCAGACTAGTCGTTGCCTATTCTCTCCGTTTCCAGTATCTAAAGCGCAGTTGCTCTCAACAGAAAGCAATTCGCGGTAGACAACGTCTTCAAGCTCTTGTGGGTGTGACATGAACGTTGAAGGCATATCGATAGACGAGTTTCGTGTTGGTGTTGGCCTTGGCGGACGGGTTCCTTTTAGATCAGTGGTTGAGTAGCTGTATGAACTTATTGTTTTAGTTTCTTTATTTGCGATCCTAGTAATAGTTCTTATACACAAGAGAAGGATTGAATTGTTATTGTTCGCCCAGTAAGTGAATCAAGAGCTTTGCTGTCACTGGTTGTGAATACTTTATTCTCTGGTAAACAGGTAATTCAACCTGCCCAATGGTCTTTGTTCCTTTGGTCAACACGTGAATGTATTAAAAAGATTATTGTAGTTACAGAGACAACTATTACCACTTATTGCAATAGCCCTTTGTGAGAAGTCATTCTTCTCTTGCCCTAATTTATCATCTTATTGTCAACCAAAAATACCTCCACTGTGGTGGACAAGAAAAGTGACAGAGACCTCTTTGATATTATCCTAACTTGACTAAAACCATTATATTGTATTATTTATTTGGGACAATTAAAATGAATTATTGAAAACGATAGCACAATAAAAGCGATTGTTCTAGATATTTAAAAAAATTTAGTACTTGGAATTAATTTACGCTAATAGTTAAAAAATGAGTCTGTGCCACTTTTCTTGTCCACCGGGAGAATGCCGCAGTCTTCTTCATTAATGGATAACAGGTCTCCGTTGACTTGAAAGCGCAAGTCTGACTCGTTTTTCTTTGTATTGCCCTGGAATTCTGAGTTCTGAGTTCATTGCCTGGTAAGGTTAGTGAGAATGGCCGTAAAATAGTAAATTAACAAGGTTTGTGGCTTTCGTTAACCTAACTCCCCAAGGAATGAGTTTAACCGTTCAGGGTAGCTTAAACTTGAGGATTCCCCTTTCCCAATTGAATGGAATCCTCTTCCATGTCTTGCACTCATAGGAGCCTAAATTTTGTACTTGGTAAATCATACTTGTGCAGCGGACTGGATAAGGATTCACCGAACATATATATCATTGAAAACATGAATTAATCAAGCTCCCTGCCACAACACATTGACTAATATTTTCTGAGCAGAAATTTGCCAGAGTTCCATCTTGTACTACCGGTACTTCAATTCATTCTACCAACTCTACTTGATACTGACTGTGCTTCACAGTTCCCAAAAATAGACGGATAGCGTAACTTCTACAAGCTTGAAGCTTGAAGAGACAACCATGATCTGAACATACCGTCTGGAATGTTGTTTGGGTTCATCCCAACGGACCGCGCCTGTCTCATCTACCTCAATGCTAGGCATATCCTTATAGTGTTCGTCTATTTATTGCAGTTTGATGTTCTGTCCCTGAAAACACGTGATGCTACTAACAACTGCGATTCCACGATCGCCACACTAGGCCGCGTCATAAGAGAGAAGAAACTCTACTGATTCGTCAGAATAGTATCCGTACACGATCATCCTTGCATGAACTGAATTACAGTTAGAAAAGTGCCCCTTGGAAGGTCACGTGCTGTCCTCGGCAGGGAACCCAAAGCGAAATGCACTGGGCGCCAAGAGGAAATGTCACAACATCAATTTCAATCACTTTAACATTGCTTATCAACAAGGCCTGATCTTGCAAATGACTCTGTAAGCGAGTGCATTCCAAGTACGCCAATACATTCGTATCCGCTCCCGACCCCCCCTTGGCCTTCCCCAAGTCTGGGCAACACTTGGGTTTATGGCTGTGTTGTCCTGACAGCTTGGCGGGGTCGGATGAAGAAGGATTTCCATTCACCCTATTTACGGTGTACTCCCCTCGTTCCCTACACCTATTCCGCTGTTGTGTTTGCAATCGTCACTCTCTCTAAAAACGCCACTTTCATTGATCGATTTGGTTGCTCAGCTGTGGCACACGATTCATGGCTTAGATCCCAACCTTCTCCTTTTCCTTCCCACTCACTATTTGCAATAATTTGCAATCAAAACACCGAAAACGTCCAACATCATGAGAATCCCTTCGTTTTCCTACTCGGTCACGATCTGTACACTAGCCGGACGACTCGCGAATGCTGCTATCACTTTAGATCTTCAGGATGATAACTCTATCAAGAGGGCAGCCAGCACAGCTGCTTATGACATGATGGTGTACTGTTAGTACATACGGCGGTGGTTCTAGTTGATTCACAATACTAATGGGTTTTCTAGATACGGGAAACAGAACGGGAGACACACCAGGAAATTTACCAGATCCATATTACTGGTGGGAATGCGGAGCCATGTTAGTGTTTGTTCAACTCTGGCAATGGTGTCATGATTAACAGTGGTCTTCACATAGGTTCGGCTCATTAATAAACTACTGGTATTACACAGGAGACACCTCATACAACGAGGCCGTGACCCAAGGACTGTTACATCAAGCTGGAGAAGAGTTCGATTTCATGCCAGTGAATCAGTCAAAGACACTTGGAAACGATGATCAGGCATTCTGGGGAATGGCCGCCATGACAGCGGCAGAGACAGGTTTTCCGGATCCTCCGAGCGGACAACCCGGTTGGCTCGCACTTGCCAAGACGGTTTTCAATACGCAAACACCAAGATGGGATCCTTCTTGTGGTGGTGGACTTCGGTGGCAGATTTTTCCATTCAACAACGGGTATAACTATAAGAACTCGATTTCCAACGGATGTTATTTTAATTTGGCGGCACGCCTCGCGCTATACTCAGGCAATCAGTCATATGCCGACGAGGCGATAAGGACTTGGGACTGGATGTGGAACGTCAACCTGATCAAACACGATTCCTACCATATTGTGGATGGAGCTCATAATACCGACAATTGCACCCAGATGGATACAAATACCTGGACGTACAATAGCGGTGTCTTTCTTCTGGGGGCCGCCGCGATGTACAACTTTACGAATGGTGCTGAGCCATGGAAAACCCGGGTAGACAGGCTTATTGAAGCTGGTCAAAAGTTTTTCATGGAAGGCGTCATGTATGAGCCGTGCGAGCCTACCAAAAAATGCAATATCGATCAACGTAGTTTCAAAGCATACTATGTTCGCTGGCTCGCGGCAACGGCAAAACTGGTACCATACACGCACGACAATATCATGATGGAATTCCAGACATCTGCCATGGCCGCCGTCAAAACATGTACTGCTGGAAAAACCGGAACTGCTTGTGGACTGAAATGGACCGATAGAGTCAACGACGGAAGTCTGGGGGTAGGCGAGCAGATGGCAGTAATGGAAGTTATACAGAGCAATCTGGTGGACAAAGCACCTAGATGGAGATCAGAGGTTCTAGGAACGGGAATAAGTAAAGGAGACATAGCCGGAACTGGGAGCACGGATACCCAGAAATTACTGGGAAAACCCATTACAACAGGCGACAAAGTGGGAGCTGGCTTTCTGACTCTGGGGATGCTTGTTGGGATTATCGGGTCGGTCGCAATTATGCTAAGTCCTGATTAATACTCTTTCGAGGCAGTTTTTGGGATGCATTTGTTCGGAGTTATTGTTTTTATAAAATCAGCATCGGTGTTGGTTTACGGTTTTGGGATTCTATTCTTATTCATATTGTATATCTATTTCTGACGGAAGGCGAGTAGGTATTTATACCCTAAGGCTTCCTCCTCGCAGTCTCGTTGTACACCATGATATTTATTTATATTTACCACATATCAAAAGTCATCTTTTCAGATTTCCTTTATGTCCACTAATTTGGGTAGTGTTCTTGACCCTGGAAATGTATAGAGAGAGGTCTTTGGACTATGGGTATTTATCAAGCCTTCTCTCTAGCCGGCTTCTGCTTTCTAACATTTTGCGCTTTTTCGAACACTTGAGATTCCCACAATTCTGAATGGTTCAAAATTCTAACTTTACATTTTATCCTTCTTATTAATTCGAATTTAGTATTCTGATTTGTATTCTACTTAATTAATAGTAGTCTTAGAAGAACAAAAGATCAAACTTATTATTATGATCAACAACTTTCAGTTGTTAGTAAGTGAACATAAGAATACCTTCTCACTCTCCTAGTGGATAAAAAGGTCGTAGAGACTTCTTTTATCTTAGCCTGACTTGACTAAAACTATTCTATTCTATTATCTATTTTGATTAATTGATATAATTAATCTAAAACCATAGGTCTACAATGAAGGGAATTGTTCTAGATATTCTAAACATTTAAGTACTTGAAATTAACTTACGCAAATAGTTATAAAATGCGTCACTGCCACTTTTCTTGCCCATAATTTGGCACAACATCGCATTTTACATCTCGTTAAATGTCGCGATGCCGTGCAGCTTCCGATCCATAACTACATCACGGCTCCACCTTCAAGTATGCGGCACGAACCCACAACTGCAAAAATCTAGAACGCCGCAACGCGTCCAGCGCTACATGTCCTGAACCAATCAATATCCGTTTCCAACCATAGCAAAAGAAATGATTGTCGTCTACTTTTCCCTTCACTGCGGCCTACCCCTGTGTACCCCCAGTTTCCTTAAGCGAGTGACGTCAGTCAGATGCGCCTCGCGGGAAGGACAGCGAAAAACAAGGAAGGCCAAAACTTGATGAAGATGCCGTATGTTGTGCGATGATGATAGAGTACAATTGCATGTTCATAAAAGAGGAAGGCTTTCCATTTCACCGGTCGTATTTGAATTCTAATTTATTATCCAAAGTCGTTGCTTCTTAAACTATTTATCGGTCAAATTATTCTGTCCTCGGTTCCCGTAATCCCCACTGGACCAACTTCAAACAAGTCTTTCCATCTACTCCTAAAGAAGAAAAGGTATTGTTATATCTTCTTGTTCCTGTTTTCTACGAGGAGTTGGTTTCGCGATCGGCTGTTTGTGTATATAAGAAATACAGCCACTAATGCCTCAATCAATAGTAACAAACCACCATCATGTCCGAAACCAAAACCCAAGAAAGAGAAGAAGAAAATCAAGACTACGAGTACGAAAGCGAGACGGAAACACCCTCCGAACAAACTGAAGACAAGCAACTTCAACGAGCCACCTCACAACAACAACAAATGCAACCCGCGCAACCACAACCCCAGCCCCAGCCCCAGCCTCAGCAACAACAACAACAGATGATTCCACCACGTCCCGAAGGCTACCGTCCAGCTGCAATCCGCGAATCGAGGATCAAGGATCGCCCACAGAAGGACATGGATAATAGTTTGAAGATCAAGATTGAGCTGGATCTGGAAGTCGAGGTACGTGTTCATCACAAGGAACAGTGTGAGATTATCGTCAGAGGGAAACGGAAAGACTGACTTTTGTGCGCACTGGTAGGTTGATCTTTACGCCCGTGTCAAGGGTGACGTGACGATCGGGTTGATGTGAATAAGGAATGTTTTTGATGACATTTCGTTATGATAGGATTTTGTTACGCGAGTAGATTATTTGGGTGTGAACCGTTCCTGTAATTTTCTTGGCATGGTGCCGCTGGGAAATGGTGTTTGGGAAGCGAGTTTAGGATGCGTATCCTTGGAATCAATAATTTCTTGATTGTGCAGTTCTTTGTGTAGTATCTATGTGAATTGCGAGGTTCCATGTTATTTAATATTATGATCGAGGGATTGTTTTATCAAATTGAATATTATTATATTAACAAACCCTTCATCAACAATGTCCACCTGAGCATATTATACGGATACCCAAATTAAATTCTCAGTCAAGATTTTCTTGACTAAGCAGTCCTGATAGTCCAGAAGTATTGCACTCTGAGAGCAGCTCTCAGATTAATAAAAATGTCACTTACATAGCCTTTAACCTGGTCAATAGCTCCCAGACTTCAATCCCATGTTCTAACATATTCAACCAGAGGTACTACACTTGTTATATGTAAGTGTCATTACAAACCCCGGATTGTTATTTTCAGAATGCAGGGCATAGTATAAAAATCAACCTAAACATACACATAGAACATGACCAACACCCCTTTTAATCCATCACAGTTTCACTCTATAATTTTTCTCTCATCCAATTCTTATCATTCTCACAAGTAAGACCTCCCATTCTTAGCCCTACCTTGACTCTTGGGGGGGAAGACTACAATTACATTGCAGAAAATAGTATGGGAGTCAAAAGTGTGGAAGAAAACAGGATGTAGATTGAGGAGTATGGAGCTATCTACAGTATATGTGGATCACACAGCTGGCCGCTGATTTCTCATCGCTGAACACTGGTAACTATGCCTAGGTCAATTGTGATCGTGAAATCTTTTGGAAAGACACTTATATCTAAAAGAAACCGCGTTGCACGAGGATTTTGGGTCATACAGCGAATTAAAAATAGTAACGAGAAAAACGAACTCGACGGTGCTCGCGAGCTCGTGCTCTCCAATTTATACCTTATTACTCTGGTGCTCAATGCATTTATAAACGCGTATGTGGTCCTACGTTGATTGGGTTCATATAAGCTATATACGTAACGAGGTATATAGATATAAAGATAGGGAAACAGATTGACATATAGAAATGGTGGCAGGGAGATTAAAAGATAGAGTAACAGAGAGATAGATATGAATAGAAGAAACATGGAGAGGTGTAGAGAAGGGAGTAGGGGAGAATGGAAACCAGGAGTAAAAAAGGTTCTGTTTTAACCAAGGGGATTCCTACTAAGCACAAAACACATAACCACCACTCTATAAGGATTACTTTCTATATACTCCAGAACCAACTAGTAGGTAGCGTAGTAGATGTAACTGATCACTCTAGCTTAATTATCTTTGTACATTCAATTGAATGGACTTAATATTATATGCTTCGAACTATAACGTCTAACCTGAAAGTATAATCTATAAAAGGCCCGACAGATCAAGTGTGCCTCACAACTCCGTCGAAGAACACTAGAAAGTTGACTGTATACTTAAAACCCGCTAACACTTCTCTTTCCAATCTCGCACTCTGCGACGCGAGGTTCCAAGTCTTTCAATCTACCGTACCTTCAGAAATAACGGAAATGCAGTTCCGACCCATTCTCCTCCTCTGTCTAACATCCGGCGTCGTCTGCGAATACTACTATCGAGCATCATGTAAAAATTCCCACGTAAGTCTCTTTCCTCCTTCCCTTCCCCTCCCCTTCCCTTCGACATCATCCCTCCTCTTTCCGTCTCGTCTCTAACTCCTCGTCATCAGGGAACCTGGGATCAACAAGCCACCAAGACCGCGTGCGACATATACAGTTGCGCCGGGACATACTTCGAAGACGAAACAAAGCGGCCATTTTGCAGCACAAAGAATGGATTGATTGAGTCTGGGAAGGTGGGTTTAGATCTCTCGTGGGGTAAGGGGTGTGTTGTGAGAGGGATGGGGAGCTGATGATGGCTAGTGGAATCGGTCTTGTTTTATTGCTCGTGCTGCCGAGGGGATGGGGAATATAATTTGGAATTGAAGGGGGTGTGGATTGTTTGGGAGGAGGTGGGATAAGCAGACTTGAGATGGGGATTATATACAGTACCTAATAGTGGGTGCCGCGATACGGAGTTTAAAATGTCTGCTGTAGCAAGGATTTTCTTTCACCCTGCTTATCATTGATTGTCTGCTAGAGCCGATGTTGAAATACTAGCTATCCACCCCCTTCCTTAATCAAATTAGCCCATTTAGTAGTAAGAGAGGCGAGCATTGCTCTAATACGCTATTAAAAGTCGTTATACCAAAAGTCTAGAACAACTTAAATCAATTGTCTTATTTTACCTAGTTAAATTATGAGTAAAAAGTATTATTAATTATTCTGAACTATTTATATAATTGCTTTGGTTATATAAGGTCTTAAGGATAATATTTTTATAACTTAGGCGTATATAGAGCAATGCTTGCCTCTCGTACAAATACAAACAGCCAGTTATTCTCAGCTACTAAATAGCAAGCCCATTCTCACTTTCATACTCGAAACAATAGATACCTAACAAACTAGAAAAAAGCATAAAACCGCTCCATCGGCTCCGAAAGGAGGGACAACTTGCCCCTCCAGTCTATTACCATCCATAAAACCAAACGTAACAAATCTGCCCCTACCTCGCCGCCTCAGCTCTTTCTACCTTCATAAAACAATCTTCGAACCAGAATCCCATCCAAAATTCCCAAGTACTTTCACTTACCACCTAGAAACCCCTCGACCCTCCACCGATTCAAGATGAGAGAAAGAACATAAAAGCTAAGATCCTTTTTAAAAAAACACCCCACAAAGTAGAGAATTAAACTTTATCCCCAGGATTCAGAACACCTAAAACATCACGAACAAAGAAAACTAAAGTATACCAATACACCCACTTCTCCAACGCTCAATGAGTATACACAACCCCAATAAAGCACCAAATCCCCCATCGCTCTCTTATCTGTTCCAAGCTCTACCATGACGATTTCTATCCTTCGTCCCCCTCTTCTGGTCGCACTTTACTTAGGATAAAGAGAGTAAAGTAGAAACTGATATATCACAAGGTGAAAGTGTAGTAGCATTATCCATTCACCTTAATAAAACCATCATTAGCCTTATAAAAACCCACAAAGCGTCGAGGCTTTCGTTTAGCTATCGAGTATGTATACCCACGCGTACTCGTGCTAATTTATTTTTTATATCCTCTCATTGAATCTTAGATATCCCCGAATATACCACAGACACTAGATACACAAACACCAAATTCCAAACAACATTATCGTACAAGTTATCAAAACCCCTCCCTTCCCATCTTCCCACCTTCCCTTCTCCCGCCCTCTCCTAGCCAAAAGAACGTATACCCCCCACATTCACCAGTCCCGCTACTATCCCTACTACTCACTAGATTAACCCCTTCTTTCTTCCCTCTTTCCTTCCCTTTTTAACCCCAAATCTCACCCCTTTATCTTCAGGCCAAATCCCTAAACAACTCCCTCCCCACGAAACAAAATTTCTCACTTTCACCCTACTATTTTTTTTAAAATTTGAACGGAAGAGGCTGAAGGATATTTAGACTCTTACTCTCCCCTATTACATAGTTATTTACCCACTTACTTACTCACTTGTTCTACTATACAAGTAAGTTTTACCTCCTATCCCATTCCCTAATAACACGTCTTGCCCTATAAGAATATAAACCTCTTACTACAAAAAACACATTTTAAAGTAGATCAAGTATAGTACTATACTGTACGTATGAATAATTTACACCAGAAACATAAATACTATAGCAAAGAAAAGAAAAGAAAAGTGTACGCCAAAAGCTCGAACTCAAGCTGAAGGGTTTCGCATCCACCTATCTACGCCTCAGAGGTTTAAGGTAAATTCCATGAAGATTCGACTTTGTAATGTGTTACAAGATTACTCCTGGGATAGACAGTTGACTCGTTTGTATATATATATGGTATGTTTACTTATTTATTTACTCGATCTTTCTTTAGGAATCTTATAGATGGACTTTATTTTATTGTATAGTACAGGTATGAATTATAGATACAGCTACAACTACAGCTATGGTAAAATCTCCATATCATTGGCTGGTTCATAGGCGATGAGATGTTTAGCCGTATTAGGAATATCTCTATCGTGATGGACTTGTTCTCTATGGGCGTCCTTTTAGAAATTAGCATGGTCCTTACACACACACAACCCCCTTCACACATCCCCCTCCCTCCCGGAAACCCCATCCACTCAGGAAAAAAGAAAAGAATAGAGAACTTACCAAATTCCCACGATAACACTCTTCCGAACAAAAAAAGCTAACCACCTCATGAATCTCACAGTCATAACAAATCCCACAGACATCCGTACTATCGACCCTACCCTCCCCACCCGGTCCAATCGCCGGATAATAAGTACAACTCCTCCCCATACAACACAAATGCTCTTGCTTCTCATGATCCGCAAAGTCCTCTTCCGCATGTTCGACAGAACAATAATAGATAGGTCCCCGTCTCCTCCCTTTGCGTTCCAGCCACTCGCAGATGGCGCACTCGATGATTTCCTCGTTGGAGACGTTGATGCTGTCCAGCGGACACTCTTCGAGATTGCAACTCACGTAGCGAGGCGTGAGTTCGCGGTCGTGGATGCGTTGTTCCTTTTCGGCTTTCTTGGCTTTGGCTTTGACGTGGGCAGAGAAGGCCATCTGGAGTTCGTCCATTTCTTGCTGCAGGGCGGAGACTTTGCTGGCTTGGGTGTCGGAGGCTTCTTTTTTCATGGCTTTGACGACTTCGTCGTGGGGAGTGAAACTTTCGAAGACGCGGGCGTATTTGTTTTTGAAGTTCTTTTGCTGAGGTGTGTCTTCAGGTTCAATTTTGCAGTAGAAATTGATGTATGCTTGAGCGCGTTGCGTGGGATTCCTCGCGCCCTGCAGAGATTTGATGAATTCCGCTGTGCCGGGGACCTTGGAATACTGAAGCTGGGATTCGGTGTAGTACTTGATGGTGTCTTGAATATCGCGGCCGTTTCGCAACATGTTTCCTGTTGCGGATTTATACTTGCTGATATCGGCGTCGTCACCCGGCTGAGTGGCACAGATATCATTCTTCAGATGTTCACGTAAGACGCTCTGGAAAATGCGATGCATTTCTTTCAACTGTGGCCCTTCTGCATCGTTAAAGACCTTATCCAGATCTTCTTTCTCGCGGCCTCGACCAGAGGTCCACGGTGCGTTCGCCTGGTAGAAGTCATAGTAGGCCTCGGCAACGCGACGATTCTTGGTTTTGCATCGCGTGCAGTTGGGAGGTCCCGAGTGAGCTGGGGCATGGGGTGACGCGTAGAAGTTTCGAATGGATTTGAGTTTCGATTCGAGTTCTTCTTTTGCGCGTTGAAATTGAGCTGCTTGACTGACTCTCTCATCGAGTGAGTAGGGAAAGGTTGCGTGGTTGAAATCAACGCCCGGGCGAGATCGTTGGCTGTACTCGATGCCCCTGAGTACATTAGCAAGAGATCCCTCATTCATTCTATTTTGTTGTAGCGAGAGTGAGAAGAACCATAGAGAAAGGAGGATGAATGTATGTAAATATCACGTGTAACCAATGATAGCGAACGAGTAGGGTTGTGATGGAAAGAGAGAAACCTACTCCATATGTCCTGTCCCTGTCTTGCTCGGTTGAGATTGACTTTGAAATTACTGTATAGGTTCATCAATGTCAATTATATGCCATCGATCTCCAATTCCAATAGCACAACTATAATTAGAAATCGCTTGTATGTCGTTTAATGTTGTCATGAGTAGAAGGCACCCGCATCTTCCAGATTGGCTACAATTCCCGGGGTAACCACTAGCGCGTATTCTTATCTGATCGGTTGGGGAAACATTCTTCCAGATCTTCCGCCTTCATCAATCCTCTTCGCAAGTCAACACAATTCATCCACCCATCAACAAGAATCTCAAGATGGTAAGTTGCAAACCCAATTTAAACCTATCCTATCTCTGCACACTAACAACTCTTCTCCATAGGCCGATAAACTCCGCGCCCAACAACAACTCGAGCAGCTCCAGGCACGCTACGTCGGCACAGGGCACGCCGACACCACCAAATTCGAGTGGTCCTCCAACATCCAGCGAGACAGTTACGCCAGTTATGTTGGTCATCCCCCTCTATTAAGCTACATGGCCATCGGGATGGGAGAATGCAGGGAGAAGGTTCGAGGGCAGATGATTGAGGTATGTTGCTATTCATACCATTTTGGGAATGCGCCCGGGCTTATGAGGATGTAGAAAATGGTTCAACCGGTAGGAAAACCGCCGGAAGTTCAGGATTGATAGAAAGTATGGTTAGAGCCAGCTTTCTTTCACAGATACTCCGTACAAGGGTGTCCTCAACTTTTATACAGAAAGGCGCAAGCGCTGGCACGGTCGAGAGTTGGGAGTTGGCAATGGCATCTATTGGCTCTGAAATACAATCTGCGAACAAGTAGAGGAAAATCAGGGTATACATCAAAAAAAGAACGGCAGAAAATGTTCTTGCAAGAAAAGCTACAATGCGCCTTATGCGCAAAGTACAAAGGACAAGTCGAAAATATCATTTCTCAATCATCAACCCCCCTTCTTCTGCGAGAAGGGCCAGCTCTACCATTTGCTTCCTCAACTGGCGCCGCCTCTACTCCATTAGCTTCATTGGCTTCAGTGCTTCTAACCTCCATCCCCAGACTTCTCTGTAGCCTTTTATCAAGATCCTCAGGCGCATCGTCGCCCCAGACAGTCTTCACAAATCCCGAAATACCCATATTGCCAATCTCGACTTTTCCTCTTGGTCCAACTCTCCATTCGATTTGTTCCTCGCCGTCCGCCTGCCTGTCATTAAACTTCCAAATGTATCCGTGTTTCATCATTTTAGCCAGCACCACAGTGGTCTTGTCAATAGGCGTGTTTTCTTCCACGTTCAGTCGTCGTAGAAATCTCATGAATTTGTGATCCGCGACTGCGTCATTTGGGTTCATGGAGATGTATGAGACGATGACTGTGCATAGACCCACGTACGCGGCCTCCTCTTCCTCGCTTTCAATGAGGGAGGGTGCAATGATTTCGGGAACTCGGTATGCGATGGGTAATGTGGTGATGAGGATGTATGAGGATGTCGTTGCCTTGGCTGTGCGTTTGGCTTTTGAGGCCGCTATGAGGGGTTAGAATGACCATGAAGAATAGAGAGTACCGCGTAAAGAAAATACCTCTCTTGTCCTTCAATGAAACCTTTTCCCGTCCAGGCAACTCCACCATCTCCATCCCAAATTTACTTCTCAGTATCTTCTGCGCCGCCTCAAAAACACGCTTAAAGGAGCCAACTTTCTTGTTGTTACCCAGAACTAACATATTTAGTATTTGCGCATCTCATTCTTGAAATGATTCCTACTAACCTCTCTCCGGAATACCCGTCCTCTTGATGGGAAGACGTTGAAATTCACACGCCAGCGCATATCGAACAAGTTTCTTGACTACTTGATCCTGACTATCGGCCTCACCATTACCACCGGCGTCCACCCCCTCGCCTTCCTCAGCCTCTTCGCTTTCATCGTCCGAATCTGCGGCTTGTACCCGGCCTCTTACGCGTTGGGTTGGGCGTTCATCTTCTTCTTCCGATTCTTCTTCAATCTAGGGAATGTTAGTGGTTGGGCGGGATCATGGGAGGAGAGCAAACAACTTGACGACGTCTTCGTGAAGGCATTTGAGGGTTGTGTATGGATTTAGAAGTAGGTGCAGGTATTATGAATTGTATGAAGGGTGTACTGTACAATTGTGCAAATTTGGGAATGAGGGGTTGAGGTTGGGGTTGGGTTGGATGAAGTGGCTTGATCAATAGCCTTAGGGGAAGCGGGGGAATGGGAAGAGGAAGACGCGCGCGTTTGGTTTGGAAGTCTCGCGAAGGCACGAGGTTTTCAGCATGCAGGCATGTGGCAGGGTACCTGCTTTCCAGGGAATTGGTCTGTGCAGGTGAGGTGTCTGTGGGTGAGCGGGTGGTGAGAAGCTTGGAGCCCACATGAAGGCCCGGAACTCTACCGATAAGGCCGAAGCTCTCCCGATAAGCCCGCCAAAATATTTCTGGGAGCATACTCTACTCAGCGCACTCGGTATCGAGTACCAGTACGGACTGAGTATTACTTTGGGGTGCAGCTCAACACCACCATTAATACCGATCCCATGCTTCGGAAAGCACTCCCTCCCAGATGGAAGAAGCAGTCGCCGTCGCACATATGCCTCAGTTGCCAGCGGCGTCTGGCGAGGCCAGTCAATCCATCTTCGTCCTATGCCCACGCCTATGCCTATGCGCCAAAGTCATTATATTCGACAGACTCAAATCCTGACCCAGATATCGAATCGAGTACGAGATCCACGATGCTAGAAGAGCCGACCTCAACCTCAACCTCCACCTCAACCTCCGCCTACGTCGCCACCTCAAATTCGAGTAGTAATCATAATGATACCAATCCTTCGCCCAATGTGAAGAGGAGGCTCGTTCCTCTGATAGCCAGCCCCTCTAGATCACGCTGGTCAAATCAGGCCGAATTCGCGCTGAATCCGAACGCCAGGACTTACAAAATGCTGGAAGAACCCACGGGCGATATATTTGGCCAGCGAATGCTGAAGTACAGGGAGACGGAAGAACTCGATACCAAAACATTTGGGGAGCCGTCCAAGATTATTGTCCTTCGACAATCCAAAATCAAGAAGTATGCTTGGGAGGAAACCAGGAATACCATGGGGGAGCACCTCGGTGGAAGTAAGGAGCCGGTGGATCTGGATTCATACATATTAGATAGACTGGATGCCGAGAGAGGTCTGCCGAGCGTGAAAGAGGTGGCAGACAACATCGAAAACTTCAAGCCGAAGAAAGGCGAAGAGCCACGGGATCGGGAACAATGGAATCATCTGATCCAACAAATACAGGAATCCTTTACGACGCCTCAGCTCCTGGAGTATATAGAGTATTACAAGGGGGAAAGGATTTCGGAATTGGACCCCGCGGCGACCACAAAAGCTATATCCTCCAGTCAGGAGGAGGAGGCAAAGATTCTACGGCAAAGTCCCTGGGTGACGGAACTATTTAATACCGACGAGTATTTCGATAGCGGATCCAAGTTACGCGGCTATGCTTTGGCCTCGCATACAAGCAAACAGAAGGTCGTCATTCGACTGCTGAGGGAATGCTGGGAATTGGTTCTGCCGGATGTGGAAAATTCAATAGGTTTAGTGGAAATCGCAATTCGACCGCATCACTTGGAGCTTTTGTTGAGTAAGGTACTACTCAACTTCTTGAGACGATTGCTAATGGTGGTGTCAAGGATCCGATCTATTCCCCCTGTTGAAAGAAGGCCTTGGACGTGCTGGCGAGGACATTGAAACGTTCCCCTCAACAGGGGTTGTAAAAATCACAACCACTCGGAGGCGGTACAAGCCTGTCATAAAGCGAATCGAGTCGGAATTGAAAAACATTCGGATTTTGCCAATATCACTCTCGGATTTGTTGCCCTCTTACCAGAGTGGTGGAAAACTGAGTGTCGATAAGATACAAGAATGGGCTGCTTCGCAATTCGACGATGAGGCACTTCTTGAAATAAGTCGTCTAACCGATACCAAAATAACAAAAATGCCGCAGAACACATCACTGGCAAAGCGACAGGTAGAAGGCCCTTTCTTTTCTAATTGCATCACTGACCTTCTCAGGTTCCAATTTCTATAGCATGTCTCTTAACTCCTACCAATCCTTGGAAATTTACTCGCGCGCAACAGGCTCGCCGTCTCCTTTTGTCTTCTTGTAATCTTGCATTCAGAACTCAACGGTCACTAGGGTGTAGATCATTACCAGAAAACCAACCCGGTTCCTTTGTCGAATATGGTCTGGACACAGGATTACCTTGGCGAGAAAGACTTCGAAAATGGACCAGATTCTCGGCACCAATTGGGAAAGATAACGACAGTGAAGTATCATGTGAAGTCTTCCTCTTTCAAAATCCCAAGGAGCTTGCCTCAATTGATAAGGCCAAAGATGGAGACGATCAACCAAGTACCGTTTCCAAATCTGCTCCTAAATCAGTTGCTGAAGGCGGTGGATCCTTGCTGGGTAGTGACTACTGGAGCGATCAGTATAGCAATACCTCCGAGGCTATTCTAGGGGCTGTTCTGCATACCGATCTAAACTCTCTTGATGGCGTGCCGAAAGCCCCTGTAGGTTCACCAGAGATTATTCATGCATTCAGCCCAACTCTACCAACTATAACGAAACTTATCCAGAATATGAAGAAACCCCGAGATACCAGCAACGATAGTCTTGTTCTACGCTTTCAACCCAATCCCTTTTTCGTGGATCCGGTCACCAAAAAGACTGTTGGAGCTGATGTAATCTCCGCTTTTCCTCCACTTGAAATGGTTTTCGACGCTGTACCAAATCATAATGCTGACTACTTCGCTCCCAAAGACCTCTTCTTGAGATCGGTGGATGCGGTCGTGGAAGAGAAATTCACTGATATCATGCTCCCAGACCAAGCTGTTGATGTCCGTTTGAAACAGAGAAGAACCAGTCGGCTACGCTCGAGGAAACTCGCCATGCCACAAATTACAGAATACCTCCAATTCAGTACTCTCCAAGCTGGACCGCGACGATTAGATCTTCCCCCAACACTGACAATGCCCATCGCTAAACACCTCTGCAACCTTCCCGCCCTCGCAAAATTGAACCGCAACCCTGAAGACGAAATCCACCAAGTCGAATACATATTCGTCGACCGCCAGTTCCGAACTGGGATTTCGCTCTTATACAACAATTGGCGAGTCGCGTATACATACATCAACGCCGGTACCGATGGCAAACGCAGTGAACTCACCATCAAGCCGATAAATCGTGGTACCCATGCTACTAAACAGGAGTACATCAATACCGTTTTTGAGTTGGCCGAGTCGTTTGGGAAATCGGCGTTTAGTGTGAGGAGGGTGATGGAGAATGAGGAGACGGCGAAGCTGGTTAAGTTTGTTACGATTAAGGAGGAAAAGGAGGGTCCAATGCCGACTATGCCCAAGTATACGGCTTTTAGGCCAAGGGATTATGTGAAAGATGGGCGAGAGGAGAGTACTGAGAATTAGGTGGCGGTCTTTTAGTAGAGGACTCGCGAAGATGTGGATTCGGTGTTGGGCGGGTTTCAAGTTCACTTGTTTGGGTAGACAGTATTGCAAGTGCTGAGACTGCAGATACCGAAGGTTTTGGTGTCGAGGGCGAACGGAGTGGAGCGGACGCCGATTTGAACTCCGAGAACGAGAGCTCTAAGGTGTCGAGCATAGAGTGCTGAAGCGGAAATGCGAGTCTTCGAGGAAAGAGGGAGATATCACGAAGTGATGATCATGACGCTACGCTACTCATTCATGCTGTGTTACGGTATCTTGATCTGTTGTGTAGATTTATGGTGCAAGGATACCTTGTAAAGAGGGCTTGGTAGGACTTGGTTGATGAGATGATTATGTATATGTACAGTATAGATATGTAGGAATAGAAAAATGGGGTTGGGGTTATGGAGATGTATGAGTGGTTGATTGACTGGTTGGTTGATGTGATATGATATGATACCTGTGGAGACCATGTTCTTTTTCTTTTATTATTATCATTATCCCTTTTTAGGAGAGATAGAGGGAGAACGTGTGTTCTAAGAGAGAGAGAATACAGCCTACCCTGTCCATTTACTTATTTCTCAAAAATAAAGAAGGATTTACTACTATAGTACTATATCTTTCACTATACTAAGCGAGATCATGATATAGTAAAAGGAAAACCTATCTTAAGTAACTAGAGATTAGAATAAAACTCCCACGCCTACCTACTTCTTCATATATCCGTTTGATTTGTTTTAGGGGCTCAGGCTCTAGAATAAGCAGGTATTATTAGATTCGTATTTCAGTCAGTACCTTGTAACCTTATAAGCCTGGGGAATCTACGAGGTAATGGAAATTCCTAAGATTAGGTGGAGGGGGTACGAGAGGAACGGGGGGATAGGTTTTGTTGCTGTGGTGAGGTGAGGTGAGGTGAGGTGGGGAGATTTATGTATATGATTTTTATTTTGTTTTGGTTCTTGTTTGGGGAGTGAGAATCTGTCAATCTGTATGTATCTTACATTCAAACTGGTTTCTGATTCAGTTTTTGATTCTGGATCTTCTTCGTCTAACTCATTCTGAATTCTGCTATAAAACCACAAGTAAACTGGTCTATCAATCCCTTAAATTTATAAAGGTGTGCAGCTTTAGTTTTTTTAATATAAATAAAGCAAAGGGTCTCCGTTAATTTAATATATAAAATTGTTTGAGTTGTAGCCTTGGAGATTTCATGGAAGTTCCTGATACTGGGGTAAGGCGGAAAGGCGGCATGGGGACGTGGGGTGGATTGGTTCTGCTGTGGCAGTACTGGTGGTACTGAATACTTGGATGGGGGAATTTTATGGTTTGAATTTTCTTGTGTTTTCTGGTTTTTGTAGACTATAGTGAGGTGAGGTGGGGAGATTGGTGTGTGTGTTATTTATTTGGGAACTTGGTGCTGATTCAGTCTTTAATTCTAGACCTTCTTCAGTCCCTCTATTCTACTATTGAATTCAAAATGACAGAAGTAATCCATCAATCCCTCGCATACGCAGGTGCAGCCCCTCGGAAGGCTCTAGCATCACGACAAAGTTGATCCCACTATTTCACACACACATGTTAGCCTTCACATTTCCATCTACCCTTTCACCACGCTATAAGAATACCCGTTCCTCTCACCTCCCATTACGGAACTCTTATAAAGGATGAAAAAGTGGGAAAACATAATCTTACCTTCTTCGGCTCAAGATTGAAACTCATACTCGAACAGACGGGTTTAGGTTCTCCTTCTATTTCGTTTTGGTCCCCGGGTACGAATGTGGCGTCCCCGCCGTAGGCGTTGCAGGCTTTTTCGGTGGTTGTTGCGTCGAAGGTTCCCTGTTTTTACAGTGTCAGTTAGATTGGTTTGGTTTTGGATTTTTGGGATGGGGTCTGGAAGAGAATAGAGAAGGGAGATGGAGGGAGATGGGGGAAGTAAAGACATACCGCCGCGTCTTTGCATGTTGTTAAAAAGAATCCGACACGTCCCGGTGGTGGGGTTTGTAGCTGGCCGTAGACGTGGACTGCTAAGGTGAGGATGAGGAGAGGTTGGAGATGCATTTTGTGAGTGCTTTATCTGGCATGCTTGGAGTGATGGACGAAAAAATAGGGTGACACTGTTGTATGGGAAAGAGGCTGGGGTGATGATCTGTGATACATGATGATAGGGTGGGTTAATATACTCGACTATGTAATATTATGCTTGTTAATTGTATTTCTTGGTTTTATTACGAGTCTTGCAGGTGCAAACATGTACCCTACAGGATGATCGGAGGAGGGGTTTCGTAAAAACCATCCCCCTCCTAAAAGAAACTTATTTCGTGCAAAGTGGGTACACGTTATGGTTTGTAGGGGAGGCAGTGTATTCTAATTTTTACTGTCTAATAAAACTGGACGCAATCGAGTTCATTTAGTGGGCCAGCTTGTTTACTAATATTAAGTATACTATAGTTAGCTTAATTTTGATTGGCTAGAAAAGAATAGGCTTTGCTAGGGCCTACAGAATATACCTACTTTGCACGAAATGACCTTTCTTTTACGGGAGGGGTTAGTAGGTAAGGTTTCCAAGTAATTATAGCGAGATTAAGAATTTATCAACTCGTGTCAATGACGTGACTAGGTAAACGAGAGTAGGTAGGTATTCAAAAGGTACGAGCGGTAAAATCTAAGGTCTAGTACTCTTTTTCATTGTGAATAACTACGCTTCTAAAGTCGACGATCGGGACTTATGGATAATGGTAGGGAAAAAAAAAAAAAACTCGTTATACTTGTCATATTTCATCTTCCAAAAAAAGAATGTAAAAAGGACTATCTAATTCTACGGCCTTCATTGATGACCCTTCTCGCCTTCCCTTGCTTTTAAATACTCTATCCATCGTGACGTATGTCCAGCTTTAACCACCTACTCCTCTTGTAGCACCATACGTCTTGCAGGAAGTGTCCCACTGTCATCACAAATTAGCTCCCACATCGTACAACTAAAACAAGAAAACCCATGTGGCTTATTTTGAACATACAAATTCAGGTACAATATCGGTCCCAGAACTCTTGCAGAAAGGCGTTCCGTCGGGGTCTGGTGTGTATTTGCAATTGGGACAGCCGTTGAATACGTAATTTAAGCAAGCTTTTTTGGTGGCTTCTTCGTTCGGTGTTTTCTATCGGCACACATCAGATACCGTTTTACACATATCAAGTAATGTTGCTCAGAGCGAGTAGTAGGCAAGGAGGAAAGACATACATCGATTCGACATTGTGCTGTTATGTATTTGAATGTTGTAGCTGCATGGGCATGCATCGCCAAAGCGGCGAAGCAGATAAGATTTTGTAGACGCATATTCGGAGATTTCTTGTCGTGAAAACAATCTGTGAAGGCCAATACGGTGGTGGTAGGAAGGCGCTGGTCAATAGATATATATACCTCTGCTACCCTTGCGGAGGTTCTCTTTTACTTCGTCCTTAGTGAAATAAATATAACCTCTTCAGGGGTTCTTGCCCTGTCGCCCGGCTTAGCCACCATTGAAAACTTAAATTTGTTTCGCCAGGGGCAAAGTACGAAGTACGAGCAAAAAATAGATTGATTTCGCGTGATGAGGTAAGGGTATGTTAGGCAGAGGCTTTGCCCACGTAGTACCAGTGATTATATACCGGTAGTAACTTTACACGCGAAAAGGTTTTCTTGTAACGGACCGATTATTTTACAAACTTAATACGGACAGCAGTCTGAGCAGATTAGTATCGAGCTCGAGACTTACAATCAATCACAAAGTAGTGTGGTCTGCTTAGCTTTTTCTTAGTGATCAAAAGGACGTGCTAGTAAATATCTATGCAACTAAATTGAGAGAGAATAACAAAGACGTAGGCCGGTGAGATGATGATGACTATTAAGCCTGTGTAATGATATGCCTTCCGATGAGAAACTATAGTTTCGGGATTTCGGACTTTGATGAATCAGAAAAATAAAGTTTCATGTATTTAAAGGAACGACTGATATTCTTGTATACGGCGGTCCAAGTGTACACTTTGTAAATCGCAAAAGTCACATATTTTCTTCAACTTAAGGGGGTGAACAGTTAAAGCTGGATACTGTCGCTAATCATAGTATGTCTCGGCCCCGATTTTTAGCTGAACCAGCGAATCAAAGACTTATATCTGGCCGATATAGACTTTTCTCACATATGATCTACGTGACAGTGTCTAGCATTGACTGTCCACCCCCTTTATATACAGTACTTAGGTTGCCGTAATAGTAGAGTTGGTTGTGGGTAGTTCACGGATTTGAGCGACCCTTTTTCTTTCTACCACCTACATTCTCATATAGTGTGTCTATCGCTGCGTCGCTGTATCGATATATCTCTCCAGATAGTCTAGCTAGGAACTGACTCCTGTTGAAGTACCAGCATCTCTGCAAAATTGTTCCCGCCGCTGTAAAATCACCCAATTCACCCTTCTTGCACATCGAATTCTTCAAGTAGATATTCTCATTTTTCTACAGTATGCGTACAGACGTATGTTATGTTCATGAATATGACGTTTTGGAAGTGTATTGATGAACGGACCAGTTCTTCTTGGAACTTCAATTCTTGGGACGGACGATGTTTCATACGTATGCAATGGCATATCATCCCAATTCTATAGCGCCACAGCCTTATTCTTGTGAGTTTGTTTGATGCAGTACAATCGTTCTCGTTGTCCTAAACAGAAGAATTCTTCGGGGGTTTTCATAGATTTGATTACATGGAAGTAGCATCATTTAGGTACAAAACACTGTATTTTCAACTTCTAGGCAAGGGATTGTATTCTAAGTCCTGCGGGAACTTCTGCAGAGGGATTTTCTTCTTGAACTTTAGCCTCCTTCGATATTATATCCCACAAGCTCCCTCTAACATTTCCCGCATGATTCACCTGAGGTCGGGAAAGAAGTAGCACTCTCTCCGTCCTTTTAGCCACCAACTGCTCCGTTACCAAGAGCCTTGCAAAGCTCGCCCCACTATAAGAAATCAAGCAATTAGCATCCAGTTCATCTCAGGTCCGAAGAAAGGGGGATATCATTACCTGAACATCATTGATCAGCTGCCTATCGCTGCTGCAACGCGGCCTTGGTGGTCCACCATTTCCGCTTCCATCTATCACCATCTCAAATGTACAATCGCTGCAGTTGAAGGTGGATTTGGCATTGCTACATGCAGTCTTAGTATTTGCCTCATGCAGGCTATTCTATGCAAGGTGTTAGATATATTTGATCATTATATATTTGGAAGAAGGGGGAGAGGAAAAGGTGGATTGGAGTAATGCTGCCTTTCGTTGATTCGATGTGTGAGGCACTTACATCGGCGTTTTTGCAAGATGCAAGTACGTATTGGAAGGCATTAATGCCATTTACTATACCGATAAGGACGAGAATACTTTGGAATTTCATTTTGTTGTTGTATCTGTTTGATGCTGTGCTTGTGGGAACGAGATGTAGATATACTTTCAATTCGTACCTCGGATCAGGAGGTCTAAATAAGAGGTTTGGCAGCATCGTCTTGTATCAGATGGATACTATTCTTGGTTGGCATGGTTTAGGTTGTAACTGAAAGTATAAATCATGAACAGGCCGATATGCCACTTTGGCTGTTAGTTGCAATGCACGTCACTTTTAACAGTGCATTAATGATAAAACCGAGGTGCACCTGGTTTTCTTCGATTGAGAGTACGCTTACCACCATTTGCCACCACTGCGCCTCGCTTCCTTAGCATAGTGAACCAGCAGGGAGGAGCTTATTTCTCGAAGTTTACGGAGTAGCTCGCGTAGCATGTAAGATTACCGTAACTCGGATTCTGCTTGGCATGTACCGTAACTCGGTTTCCACGGTACATACGAAATCCACGGACGAGTGAAACAGCTTAAGAGTGTCAATCTTGGCGTGAGAAAATTACAATTCGCTCTAAATTCATAAAACGAACCCTAACTCGGTATATTCCGCACCTATTCCGTAAGAAATTTCGGGCGCACATATACTCGTCGGGTTCATAAGTCTGAATCACCTAACGCCGAAATCATTTCTACTACTACCTAAAATCTCTACAACCCTCAATATTAATTATACTTACGTACCTAAAACAAGCACCTAGTAGTTTTTAGAGGATGCGTATATATTAGCTTTAGTTACATTTAGGAGTTGTGATCTGTAAATTTTAGTTGTAGAAGCAACATCGGCGTTGGTGATTCAGACTTATGAACCCGACGAGTTATGTTATACATTAAGATATTATATCATGTCGTCCCAGGTAAAATCGAAGTATCTCATCCAGGAATATCGATTTTGCAGCCTCGCTGCCCTGAAAAGGTTGTATATCGAGAGCATTCTCGTCTGAGGCCCAGCAAGCTTACAATCTGATGATTACTAGTCTCCTGAGAAATGTGCTCTGCAACTTCGCACAAGTAGGTATACCTCGCAGAGAGCTTGGAAACATCAGACTATAGCCATCATCTTTAACCGGTACAAGGTTGTTTTGAAGACAAGCTGACACCGGTAGTCACATGTACTGTATAGTGCCGGTGAAACTTTAAATTTTTAAATTCGAATTGCTACCATAGTCAAGAGTTCCATGCCTGGACTTGGTTTGATCTCCGTGGTCACGTGAAATAACAGCCTAAGGTATTTATAAATTACCGGTAATCGAATGTCTGTAGTTAATTAGCTATATAATTAGATCCTCGAGGCAAGTGTAAGTAACTCGAGATATCTACTAATGTTATTATATATTATTAAATTACGTAAGATAAAATTCACGTAATATAAAATCACATTCTAGAAATTTAGGGCAAGAATTTTAAAAACAGAATATATTTAAGTTGATACTAAAAAATACCTTCCAAATCTATTTAACTTGAAAAACACACACGAAGAGGCGAACCAATAGCTTACTTAACTAATTCATTATATAGCCCAGATCTACAAAATTCTTCTTTACCCCACTTTGAAAAGCCCTTGGCAAAACCCCGAGTGAAAATCTCCCAAACCAACAAAAAGATACGCACCACAAGTCTTTGCGTTTTAGAAGAAACAAGAACGAGGATAGGGAAAAAAATAAACAGTAGAGATTCCATACCAGGGAGTCGAACCCTGCGCTACCGCGATCCAATCATAGAATGAGAGGCGGAAATGTTACCGATACACCAGTATGGATGGTTTTCATCCGCCAAAGTCGTGTTTTTGTTGGATGTTTGCCGGATTTTTATTTAATGATACGTCACTCTGAGTAAGAATTGGTTTGTGGGTGAAAACTTTCGGAGGGGTAAGAGGTGGGGCCTTGGTAGTGTTTAGTATGTCCCCTCCTTTCCTTTCCTAAGCCTCTGGAAAGGAGCAGGAGAGCTATATAAATAGCTAGTAAAGGAGAGAATGTCAGATTATTTTGTTATATGGGAGTAGTTATAGAAAGTATAGATTTAGAAGAGGAGTGAAAGGAGAGGCTAAAATAAGGTTAAAAAATAAGGCTATTTATAAATTAAATAATAATCAGAATATAACTAGAATCCTTGTATAACAATCGAAAGTTATTTAAGGGGTACTCTAGTTACCTCTTTCTTTCTACGTTCTAATTATTTGTTTACTAGAGTAGTTAATAGTCATTTAATCTAATAAGTGGTTTCCACCGCACAGGACCTACATACATGGAATGGAACACGAAGGAGGGGTATTGTGACAGACGTGCTTCAGGTAGAACTCAGAACAATTAACACTCTATTCTTAGGACAAAAGACGAGGAAAGAAGGAGAGCTCTAGTGAGCTGGGAACTAAATACAGGTCGTGCGCGCTAGCGCCTCGCTAAGCGAGCATGTGACATCCAGCCCTCGTGACCATAACCGTCACAGGTATCTACTAGGGCTATATAAGTTAGACTCCCACCTATAGTTATTAGCTCCCTAGTTATCTAAATATAACTCTTCTAGTACCCTGGCGTTCTATATTCCTAGTAAAAGCTAATAAAGTAATAGTAAAAATAAATAAGCTATTATTAATAACCTAATAAAAGATATTAAGATTCTAGGGAATAATAAACTCCTTATACTTGAAAGTATACTAAGCTCTTAGCTATATTTGAATTAGTATTTCTATTTTTTTCACTTCTATTTTTTTGATCTACTTACTTACTTATTAGATATATCTAGTAAAAAGACCTACCTCTTCTAATAATAAGAAAGTTGGTAGGAATAATTACTATAAGTAGTTAAGTACTTATATAAAGATAAAAAGAAGAGCAAAAGATAGGATTTCAAATAAAGTCTTATATCGAACTAGATCGGGAGTTTCTCTTTTGACGACGAAGAATTCTCCCATGCGTCAAGACACCTTGTTTACAATTTAGAACAATGAAAGATACTTCATACTAATACTTCTGGGGTATAATCTACCATCTACCATAACGCTCTAACTACCGTGTAAAGAGAGCCCAAAAAAAACGATGCCAGTCCCAAAGACCAACCGACCACAAACCGAAGCATTTCATACTACTCCTCTTTCTTCCCCGGCAATACAAGTTCAGCACCCAAACTTTGCTTCCCCTTCGGTTCCGACAGCGAGAACAAAAATACATGATGAGCATGTTCATCTTTTTTCTTCTCACCATCCTTCTTCTCATCCTCCCATTTCTCCTGTTCAGAATCCGGTTCATAGTAATCCAAACTCCCATCCTCGGTATAATTCCAGATCAAAGTGAGTTCCCCTCGATAAGCAGCCGTACCCCACAATGCTCCCAGAACCCCGGGAACAAGATACAGGAGAGCGGGCTGAGCGTGGTTAAAAATGTTGAGAACGATGAGGGTGGCGAACATGCCGAAAATATAGCCCACGACACTGGCTTTAAAGTAGACTTTTGAGAAGCGTGCACCATCGGCAATAGTTGCTTCTGAGGTGGCTTTTGGAGGGTTGGTCCAGAACCGTTCTCCCCAAAGAGTGGTGGAAGGTTCGTATACGGCTCTGGTGGGTTTTTGGTCATCGTTGACGAGAGCTTTATTTGGGATGCTTGATTGCTTGCGGAGGTAGTGGAGGTAGAGATCAAATCGTAAGGCGAGAGCCATCATTATTCCTGGTAAGACGACATCTCCTAAACCAAGCATACCGCCACGTTTAGGTCCTGGGAAAACAAGTTTGATGGGAACGTCGAGGGTAGTAGCTACGGTAACCATGAGTGGTGTGTAAAAAACCATTGTGATATCGTAGATAAAAAGCCCAGCCAATACCAAAGACCCGGTCCAGAAAGTTGTGGGCGACAGAAGTTGTAGGGTACCGTAGCAGAAACCAAATCCGATGAGATTGGTCAACCACCAAGTTTTTCCAATGGTGTTGTAAAGAATTATGGCTGTAAGTCCCAAAACCAATCCCATCACATCATTCAGTCTAACTCTGGATTTATGATCGCAAATGCCATGGACACGAGCTCTGAAAATCCATTTGTTTATGAGGAATGCTCTCAAGGACCACAATTTGTTGGTGAAAGATTTGGAAAACTTGATGTTAGAAAGTAGACCAGGAAGTGGGTTTGTTTTTCCCCCAGCGATCGTGCGATGTTGTTGAATTCGAGCTACGTTGGCATTTCCAGTGAGTTGCTTGCGAAGCATCTGATCGACATGGTATGTTTCCTCTCCACTCGACCACACAGACGGGAAGAAGAAGCCAGTTGCCACATTTAGACTATCTCCCGCCAACTTTCCAACACCAAAGACTCCCAGAGCCGAAAAATACCAAGTGAGTATTTTGTTCAGAATTGCTGGATCTTTCAACCACTTTATCACAAAGTAAAGGCCGGCCAAGGTGATACCAGCCAGGACCGGGAACATAATCGCATCAGATGGCGTCAGGCCCTCCACAACTGGTTCCTTTTCGATTCCATCATCTTCACCATCTTCGTTCTCCTCGTTCACTGGTGCTTTGGCTGAGGGAGGACGTCGTAAAGATGCATGTGCACCAATGAAGATGGGGAACAGAGCGGCCAGAATGAGATGAGTGTGCATCTGGATCAGATCCGTTTCTTCGTAGGCCTTGTAGGCCCATTTTCCAAGAAGTTGTAAGAGTGGACTGTCTCCATCGAAGAAGCTGGATGTTGCTTCCATCCTGGTACTGTCAGGTGTTTCTCTGCGTTTGCCTTAGAGAAGATGAGGCGAATTCGATAGAGACAAATCTCTATATCATCGAGGTGGCCAAGGAGACTCAATAAGGGGATTTGCGAAGGGTACTGCAAGGCTTGAGAAGAAGCTCATTTGTGACTGAGTTGAGAAATTTTGGAGATGTGTTCTCATGGACGAAGTTGTTGGTGGATACAAATACCTGGAGGAGTACTCGTACCGAAAAATAAGCGGGTCCTATGCAATGCAGTACCAGTACAAGTACCGTGTGAATCTCAGCCTTGCGCCTTGGCAGCGACATCTGCAGCTCTCGTGAATGTGATTCGATTTTGTCAACACCACCATTCTTCTCCTTGAACCTCTACATCTGCACCAGTGACCTCCTCAGCATGGCAACCACCAATGTGCTTCTGACCACCTCAATGGCAAGAAATCCCAATCCACGGTGTATATCCCATTCATATATTAACACTATCCAGGGAGAAATCACCGTCGAACTCTACCACGACCATGCCCCAAAGACCTGCAAGAACTTCTCCGAGCTCGCCTCCCGTGGCTACTATGACGGAATCATATTCCATCGGATCATTCCCAAGTTTATGCTGCAGACGGGTGATCCAACTGGCACAGGTCGTGGAGGCTCCTCGATCTATGGTGATAAGTTCGAAGACGAAATTCACCCAGCATTGAAGCATACAGGCGCAGGCATCCTAAGCATGGCAAATAGCGGTCCCAACACAAATGGCAGTCAGTTCTTCATTACGCTGGCACCAACTCCGTGGTTGGACGGAAAGCACACTATTTTTGGTCGCGTGAAGAGTGGACTGGACAAGGTGGACATGATGCAGCGAGTACCAACCGACCCTGATGACAAACCCAGGGATGAGGTTAAGATCATTACCGCAAGGGTTCTAACGGCGGGCTGAGGGCTGAGCTGTTGTTTCTGAAACGAGATACGCGAATGGGAAAATGCTTCATTGGGAAATGCGACATGGTATCGCGTTACAGGTGGGTGGGCACGATTTCCGTCTTAATTCGACGAGGTATGGCCGACTGATCACGTCCTGTGGAAAGCTTAGAAGTATCTAAGACTGCAGTACCTAAGAGTGAAGAAATTCTTTCTTGCGTTCAGCCCCGTTCCTTGTCTTGGGTGTCTTGAGAATGGGTGCTCTTTTCCATTGGCACAGAATTTCCCTGGTTGAGACTATTCGGGCTCGATCAAACATTATCATTTATCGTGATTACAGAATTATAAAGACAGGCCTACAACTTTTCAAAAGCTTCCAAACTCTTCAATATTATCTCAATCTCTGAAAACTTTCAACCCCAAGGGCTTTCCACAAAAAGTAAAAAAACACAAAAAAGGGTATTCCAACTCCAGAAAACTCCGAAATGTCCATTTTTCCGTCCGATTGATCAACCAATCAACCAGCCACCCGGTCTAGTCCATGCTCAAATGAAGTTGCCATGAGCAGCTTCCCCGTTGTCGGACCTCCTGTTTTTCGAGTTCCTCCTCGACCTCGCCTCAATACCAGAAAACAAAATTTGTCCGCAAGCCTCCCAAGCAGCCTGTTTGATTTCTTCTGGTAGTGTTGGTCTCTCCTCGCTTTCACTCTCGTCTCTCAAAGGCCATGCCTCCTCAGTTCTCTCAGGAGGCGCAGGAAGTACTTTGACGTTTCGAATTTCATCGTTGTGTTGTCTGATTTGAGAATATCTGTTTTGTTATGTTAATACAAAAGCCTCAAGTCTTTTTGGCGAGTAGTATGATTTACCTTTCATGTGCGTAGAAGCCTGGGGGATAAGGATATTGTGGGTTTTTCATAGTGTAATGCACTCCGTTCCTCGTTAGTCGTGCTCTGTAGAGGCTTTTGAGCAAGTCCTCGGTGATCATCCAAAGAGGTGTGGCTGGCATAAAGATGTAGTGCATGTTGAGCTGCGAAAAGATGAGAATAAGGAAAGTGGCTTTCGAGAACTTGCTTGAACGAGTGCTGATGGTTGTCGTGTTATGATCCTGTGGGAGTGATTCTCTATTCATACTTATAATTCTTCATATATCGAGTGGCGTAGCGTTTTCCGGGCCTATTCTCTCCTAGGGCTGAACCTTAAACGACCTTGAAGGAGAGAGCGATTGGTTCTCAGATCTCATCGTCCGGCCTACGAACCGAGTGCTTGGCGGCTTTGTTGACCACTCTATCTAGATCTCTTGTGGGGGTTTTGAGGGTCTTCTGGAAGCCTCAATCCACATTCTATCCACAATTAGGGCAGTTCCTGTGAATCCTCCAGATTCTCAAACTGACCGTCTCTTTGACTTATAAGATCCGTCAGATTTACGTCAACTAGTTGTTGAAGATCTACTTTCCTCACGTTATTTTTGGTCGTATACTCGTATGAGTCATTGTTGTATGATCACGAGCTATGTTGGCTGCGTAGGACCGATATCACCACAGAGTATAATTCTCGTAAGCGCCACTGTGTACAGGTATCATCGTTGCTCTTACTCTCCCATCTTTATTTTTGAATACAAGGACAGTGGACACTGAGGATTTCCGGTCTGTGCTCGGGCATTGTCCGATGGAGCTGGTCTGTGCCTTTAACGAGGGTCGGATAGTGGGGATATAAAGTTTCACTGTATGGGAAACAACCGCGCTGCCTCCGGAAGAACAAACAGGCAAACACAAAACAAATCGCCCACTATTGATATAAGAATTTTGTGGCTATCATGGATTCTATGACTACGTGTTTAAAGTTTCTTCTTCAGGAAGTGGCAGACTGAAAATTCTTGTTCTAATGTTTTCTTCCGGCGGAGATTGTGAGCTTCGTACCAGTAGCTGGATGGACGGAGGACCTCCGTAACTTTGCCTCTAGCTCTACCTCATGAGGCGCTGCTGTCAGCGTTAGTATTGGTATGTTACAGATGGTGGACTAGATCCCACGCGCGTGAGCCACAGGGTCCGGCCCAAGTCCAAATGGGCAAGGTCTAGTCTACGGAATGCCTATCCTCCATGACGAAGATCTGTTCCTGACTACTCTTAGCTCTGGATCACTTCGCTATCTAATCGGAGGAGATGGTAGTAACAGATCCCGAGCTGCATCTTCGTTTTCGGAAGCCGTAAGCACCTAATCGAGAAGTCTCTATGAGCGAATATCAGATGCCCAGTCAAATTCTGGCCAGGGATGCTAACTCTAGAGGTCCGTATCCCGGTGGAATACACAGTTCTACAGTTGCGAAGCAAGCCTGGGAGAGGAATGGGAGTGGGAAAAAAGAAGAAACAGCTAAGCATTTCGGTCCCGTATAAATGCACGTGGATAGGTGCTTCATCGGTGGCTCTGAGGATGAAATCAGCCAAGTGATACTCGTTTTGATAGGCGACACCGAGAAACATGTTTGTGGCGTTAAGTTGGCGATGTTTTGTTTTGTCTACCTACATCCGGAAACAATTGGAAACTCTTTGCTGTCGGTCCTAATTCTCTTTTTCGTTGTTTCTGTTACTTTCCATTGTCACTGGGAGAATCGAAAGGCATCGCAAGAAATCGGCGATCCATGAATGAGGTCGTGTGGTTGTTGATATGAAGTTGATAAGGTGCTTCTATTCGGTTCGGACCTTTTGCCAGGTGGAAAGAGGAGAGGAAGTAAGTTGAGTGGGTCACTACCATAACCGAAGCTTTTCTGGGGGGTCACATGTGCCTGCCTCGATAGTGGACTGTATTTGGTGTTATGAAACGAGTATTACCTAGTTGTACACTACTGTTAGAAAACATTGAAGTGAATTGACGTATTTCACCTCTTACCACTAGTCTTTTGTTCTGCGATTACTTGTTGCACTATTGCTTACTGGCCAAAGATTACAAGAGGTCGTCTAATCCGGCTGACCTATTTTAGGATCTAGCTTCCCGAAACTTTGAAATTCTCCGGTCCACGTTGCAAATATCCGTGTTCGTGTCCCTGGTGTCGCTTTCTTTACCTCGTAGATTGACGTACCCCCACGGCGATCCGTCCCCTCGCGTGGTGCGGGGTAAACATCGCTGGGTCAAGACGACATTTCGTTCCCTACAGCCAAGAGATCACTAGGCACCTGTCAAGCAAGATAGTAGAGACGTTGACATCATCTACTATGGAAAAATGAGGGGTTCATGAACTGTACTTTCACAAGTCGGAAGTTCTCGATGAAAAGCCATTCGTAAGGTTTGGCACTTTCCAACGAACCGGGTCTGCAAGTATCCTACATCTACCCCCATCGAGGTAGATAGAGGGATATCGAGATAGGGGCGAAAAGATTAGGTGGAGTGACGAAAACAATATGCTTTTGCGCCATTCCATTACAGTATCGCAATTGACTTTCTGTGTTAAGCTTGTCTATAAATATAACTATCTGTGGGACGACAGATACGGGTTTCTACGTAAATTTACTTCAGCAGCATATTCCCCTCCCGAGTCAGTCTCGCTTAAAAGGTTTTATGGAACCTCCCCTTCGCACTGGGCGTGAACTACAGTAGTGGGTGGACCGAACCTGGAATCAAGGTGTGTATTTGTAGTAGAAATAAGCAGTTTACAGTCGTCCTTCGAGACAAGTTGGGCCAATGGTTATCAATACGAGAAGTTATTCACATCTCTTTTTACAGTAGCACATGATTGCCAGGATATTGCTTTGGGAATGCCATTGACTTTCCGGTTACAAATTCCGAACAGTGCTATCGTAGGAGTGGGCAAAGTTAAGCACTTCAGCAAGGTTTCCCAGAAAAGAACGGGATCAGTCGCAGATTGATGTCATTTCTACAAGTCACATGAGCCTCATTTGCTTCAGTCTCCACAACTCCAATGTGGTGTAGTTCCACTGACGGTAGATGAAGTATAATAGAAGCTTTGAGAAATTTCAAAGATGTAAAATCAGCAGAAAACAAACATGAAGTATTTGGTGAGAACGAGTAACTGGTATGAACTTGATGCCACGTAACGAATCACTTGCGGGGTAAGTAAATTGTGACGGGATCTTGCAAATACCAATCAAAAGCTTCTAGAGTTATGTACCGATTGTTGAGCCTCAGATATGTAAGCCAAGAACAGAAGGAGCAGAAAAATAAATAAGCAGCAGTATCACTTGATTCCTTTTCCACCGTGATTTTCCGTTGGCCTAGACAGCGTCATAAAAATGTGGTTGATTGACTTTCTGATATAGGATTCTCTCAGCCAGCTGAGCTTATCTCAAAATCAACCTTCCCATCGAGTAACACCCCTAATCCTCCGGTACCCAAGAGCAGCACAAATCGTAATCAATTTCAGTTTTCCTCATGATAACCTTGGTTGCCAGTTCGTCATCTTTAGACATACTGATTTGAGCTGCACGGTTGCCATCATTGCCTGCCCACCAGGAAGCAAAGAAAGGGGGAACTAAGTAGGCCACATCGCCATCAATCGTCGATCCGGTAAATAAAACCTGGCTAGGGTCTGCTGAACTTCCAGGGCTCACCTCTCGGCCTTCAAAGCTCACCTTGATAGCTTCGAGATACTTTTTCTGCTCAATCCACTTTACCAAGTGATCAATTTGAAGGTATTTCGCCTCAACGAGAAGCGCGCTGTACAAGGTGTGATCGTGACCGCGGGAATTGTCATGAAAGACAGGGAGAACACCACGGCGAAGGTATTGAAGAATATGGGCGAAGAGGACTGGATCTCCATCGTAGAAATAGGAGCCATCTTTTTGAATGACATTCTCCTTCCAACGAGATAGTATGGAGCGGAAATATTCACTCTCGTCGGTGAGTGTTTGTTGTAGAGTGGTAAATCGTTTGTTGCCAACTTGAATGGTGATACGACCGTCAAGATTGACTCCTTTGAGAGCTCCATTTAGAACAGTTGAAGAATCTGACTCTTCAGTGTGTTTTGGCGTACCTTTTGTATTTTAGATGCAGGTCTGCACAAACTGTGAAGCACAAATGAATATGGTGTCTTACCAAATAGAGACGTTGGTTTTGGTGTGTTGGGGTTCTCTGTATGGATGGGAGTCTGCGGAAGGGCGATTTCTTTGCTGTGATGCGAGGTAGATAGCTCTGTTGATTCCGCCATTCGGATTCTTGTTTCTTGTGTGTAGAAGTAAAGTGGAAGTATCTTGTTGACGGTTCAGGAATTTGGGATCGATGATGGGAGGTAACATCCACGACGAACAAAGTTGACAGCTAAATAGCTGGCCAACATGGCATATGTATCATTGAAAATCTGTGACTCGAGAAGTCCCATAACAAGTCCTATGGTGATTGTGATGGGCGAAGCCGCGGGAGAGCCAGACTGTGTCCACTCCCTAGTCAAATAAGAATAGCAACTTGGGAATAGTTTATGCTATCCATTTTCCTCAGAGACAATTCTCTTGCAAGCGACTCATTGAAAGACCGAAATACGCAATACTAAGACATCGGGCACAGAAGGACGGGGTTCTACAGGAACTCCTAAATAGTTTATCATATGAGGCCTCTTGGCTGCTAAGGTCTGATATAATTCTCGTTGAAGATTCGGACCCCGCCAAACATATGATGGGGCATCTGCATTTTGCAGCGACGCGGAGCGTAACACCGTGATGCAAATCTCAAGGTTCGAAAACAAAAGAGGCACAATTCATGACTAGTCATATTTTCGTAACCTCAGGATCAATACTCACCTTCCCATGTTCACATATGGCCAGAAGCGCTCCATCACTTTCCCGCTTCATCGTTGACGCGAGGGTACACAACCGCTTTCCCGCGTGTACCACCGTACTATCAATTATTACTGTCGTTCCAACAGGTACCGGTCGCAGATAGGTAACATTTAAAGTCCTCGAAACGCCCGCGTATAGCCAATATCCAGGACGCGCAATCGGACCGAGGGCGGAGGTAGTCAACCACTATATACAATCATTAGCGCATTGCTTCTTCTGCATCTGACTATCTTGTCTTGAGAACTCACGTCGAAGATCGTAGCAGTACAGCCTCCGTGTAGGTTGTTTAATCCATTGCAATGTTCCGGCTTTACTGTAAATCTGAATACCGACCTTCCTACAGGTTGCGCTGACGCCTCAAGGAGCTCCATGGCGCTCACCAACCTCACTCCCCATCCCTTTTCTGGTGTCTAACGGGTCTCAGATTTTATATTCTTGGTTATGAGGCCAGGTGTGAGTTACCGATGCTGTGGCTTGGTCTTCCTCTTTTGCGAGCGAGAAGACTATGGCTCTCACTCTGTCCATAGCAGATTGGGCGTCTACGGGTTCAAGGGGCGGTACTTCGGGTTTCGACCCTGGATTTGAAGCTGAGGGAGCCATCGCAAGATGAAATGGTAGTAACCAGCGGATATTGAGATCTAAAACTGATAGCGTATTGTGCGATTGAATGTTCTCTTTTGATGTTGGTGTCTTGAGGCTTATGATAAGGTTCCAAGCTGGAGATGCCGAGGTTAGTACCAACCTCATGTCTTGGCACACCTTGGAGAGGGACAAAAAGGGGGGTCATGAACACCTCAAGTCTATCCCCAACCTACGGATGATAGGTTTCCAAAAGATTTCTGTTGAGCAGCCCAGGCAACTGGCCGTTCGACCTAAGGTTTTTGGACTCGAACTCTAGCCCAATCATATCGCTCCTACCACTAACTTCCCTAACTCGCTTCCGCAAGGAGGCAGGATGTGAGGCTGGAAACGCGAAGGGCGGGGGCGATGGAATGCACGGAGAGCGAGCAGCTCTTATGGCATGACGCCAAAAGTGTGCCGTTAGATTGGGATCAAATTTGAATCTAATTGGGCTGGCTCTTCATCTGTCTGGGCTGTTTAGAAACGCTCAACCATACCCGACTACTCGAGTACTTCACTTGGACGAGATCTACTCAGATCCTTGTATGGATCAAAATTGCTGGCGCCTGTCGCATCTTTTCTCTTCGAGGAACTTTGTAAGTCGAAAATAAGTTGAAGAAGCCCGAGATGTGTGAAAGATAAAAGGTGTTCGAAACGTAGGATAGTGGAAGCAGAGCGAACAATTGCAACCGATTCAAGCCTGATAAGAACAAGCTTCTGTCAAACGTTCCAAGCCCTCGCTGTGACGAACCATTGTTTCTTAAGTACCAATGAATATATTGATATAGTATCTACTACCAAAACCTTCCTCAATCTCGAGGTTGTCTTTGGAGAACCAGTAGAACGCAGAGATGAAGTCCTGAGGAAGTATTACCTTTCCGAATAATGTTATGTTTGAATATCGAGTGACCGCATTACCAAACTCTCCTAAAAGATAACAGAGTCACTTCGTCTCGCTAGAACTAGATAATGTGGTTACATTCTGGATTCGATTATATTAATTCTTTCGCACACAATGCAATGTGCGCTCGCCCACCTTCTGCAGCCCGCCACATGGCATCCTCTCTCTTTTGCTGCGGATATCACTCGCTTCTTGTCCATAAAGTGTGTTGATATTTATGAACAACATTCATGGTCTAAGCGATCGTCATGCTTATGTTGATCGAATACTGTATTAAAGTAAATTTAATCAACATTCAGAGATTTACATGTAATAGACGAGGTCGTTACTCTGTATACACCTCTCTCAGAATAAAATTAATTTATAAGGGTCGTACAACTAAATTAATTATATAGAGGGCTTAGCTAAATTAATTATGTAGAGGGCTTAGAATAAATGTTACCTTTCACTTTTTATTAGCCTAAATATACTACTACAATTATCTTGTACTAGAAATTTAGTATAATAACATTTTTTACCGCGTATAGAGTAACGACCATGTATTTTGCCTTACCTTAAGTTCCGGAAAATCAGCTCAGCGCTTACTGACCTGCGCAGTGTGCGAAAAACATATTTGCCTGCCATTTCCATCCTATCGATGATATGATACGTGGAATTATTATCGGTCCCCAATCTAGAATATCCACGCTCCCAAAATCCTTCACACACGATAACCAAGAAAGAGTCACACCAAACATACAAATGTGCCTAAGGCTTGACAGCAGTGCGAAAGCACAGCTTCCTGCAAAGGTGCATCTAGATACTCCCTAGACAATATGGAATTATAGATATAATAATTTATCTTTTCAACCTTCCAAGTTTCACCGCTGCTAGCCCCATACCTCGAGGTGATTCATCGCTTCTCTCCGCTCAACATTCTTGAGAGTCGGATATTCATTGACTTGATATGTCTATCTCAGATGAAGCCCTAAAACAGCTCTTGGAAGGCCCAGCTTTGGACCCTCCACCAGGCATGCACCCGAATTTCATCGATCCACCAAACCTCCAGTCTCAAATCCGCGCTGTTGAAATTTTGACTCTCCTTCTTGCTACATTTGCAGTGGTCACCCGTATTTACACAAAAGCTCGGATCCTCAAGAGAGTTGCATCAGAAGACTGTATGTAGGAAAGGTATCTCTATCAGATCAAGCTTGCTGACTTTCGCAGATCTCTGCTTTCTGTCTTGGGTACATCAAGACTAAGGCCGGTTTCAATTCAATCTAATTTTTGATAGGCACTCTATGTTGCGGTTTATATCCCAACTATTCTCGGATCGAACGCAACCGCCAACAGACATCAATGGGACGTGAAACTCAAAGACATGAAGGACTTCTTGTTTGTAAGAGAACCATAGTGAAGGTTTCTCTGACTCACGGATTCGTGGCTGACCTCAAATACAGTACAAGAGCATAGTGGTGACCATGTACGGGTTTGTCGTCTTGGCCATGAAAACATCCATTCTTATCCAGTACATCAAGATCTTCAGCATGAACAGACGAAAGTCCTTCTATTGGAAATGCCACGCCTTGATATGGCTCAACGTTGTTTTCTACTTGACTTTAGCATTTCTTGAGATCTTCGCCTGCTCGCCGAGGGAGAAAATATGGACTCCTTGGTTACCGGGTGGAAAGTGCTTGCGGGTGCGAGAAGTGAATGTCTCTGCTGCAGCAGTTAATGTAGTTTCGGACTTCGTCATGGTTTTGCTTCCACAGAAACATGTGTGGAAATTGAATATTAGTACGAGAAATAGGTTGGGCATTTCTTTAGCCTTTGCTACAGCAATATTGTAAGTCACTTCCAAAAAGTTATCAGAAACCCACTCACATTTTTCAGGGCCTCAATATGCGCCGCGGTCCGCCTAAAATATGCAGTTATTTACCTTCGACACGACGATTTCACATGGCTATACAGTCAGATGGCAATATGGATGTTTCTGGAACTCGGTATTGGAATTGTTGCCTGTTGTCTACCAACGCTGCCGAGATTCTTTAAAGCATTGGCAGAAAAGCCACTTTTTTCCAGCATCAATTCGACTCTGCACTCTTTTCTCAGTCCTTCAAATCGTAACAACTCAGACAAATCAACTTCCCCAAGCACGGTCCAAGGTCATAAGTCCTCGGCTGGTCATATCAATCATGCTCCTTCAGAAACCTATGAGGAGCTGGAAGAAGACTTTGAACTACCAATTCAAAACCCTTTATCAAGTCGAAGTCGTGTCTATAAAGCCTCGGTATAATTATGGTATGGTCAATCCGGTAGGACTTTGCGATATCTAGCTTACGCTCGCTTGTGGGGGTTAATCTGTATTTACTCGTATTTCCTTTGCAAACGGAGTCTGTGTGCAAACAAATCAGAGGTACGACCAATTATAACAAGAAAACATATCCGCACCACTTGCTCTGATTTTGATTTTTAATTAGTACAGATAGCATGTGTCGAATAGTAGGCATTGTCAGTAGTGTTTCCAGCTAACACTGGTAGTAGTTAGGCAAAGTTCGAGGACTTTATGAGTTGTGACTATGTGATTCTTAAAATAATTGTGTATCTGTCACCTGAAAGTTCTCTCTTCGCAGTTTCATTTTCCAAGGACAAGTTGATCGCAAAGGAAATATTGGAAAGGATTTATCCCGCTGAAAAATGTCGCTAAATCTGACGTTGCCAAGAACGATTGTGACGGATGTAGTTCTCGCGTCCTGCATTTGCTCTCTATCTCTTTGCATTGCGGCTGGCACTGGGGCTAGTTTGTCCCTACTACTAGTAAGTCACTTCTGAAATGTCTTGAATGTCAAACGATTAATCCACCAAAAACCAATTACCATAATATTTCCAAAATACTCAAATACTGTACCCCAAGCAAGTTCCACAAGTTCATCCGCTCAGTCTAGCACGGAACGGCCCGCAAAAAGAACCCCCAACCTGAAAATGACGAGTCTTTGTTGCACATCGCTATTTACTGTTGCATTTATCCAACCGAGAAGGCAGGCCATCTCTCTCTCGCCAAACTCTATCATGAGTCATGAGACAACACCAAGTCTCCAGCCCGCGCTTTCATCCGCACGCATGATTTAGAGATCACGTGAAAATGACACAAGGGATGGAGATGTTTGGAAATGGATACATGTCAAGAAATTTCGTTGCACATCGCGATTACCTGCATGAAACGAAACGGGCCGGGCGGTTATTACTACCGGGGAGGGAGCGTGATGATGTCGATGCGTTTGTGTTGGCGGGGAGTCTGATGATGAGGCGATAAGGTCAGCTATTCGGTGTTGCGTACGAAATGTCTTACCTCTTTGGTTACTGGGTGGTCTGGTGAGCATTGAGATCCTTGGATCCATGGATTTGGCCTTCTAGGAGCTGATGTGATGGTAGTCAATCCAACAGCTCCTGATGGAATCTTTTGTCAATAGAAAGGACTTTGTGTATGAAGCTTTCATTAATGCTCTATTTATTCCTTGACAATCAACCCCTGCATTTCCATGCTGGTGGAGCTGAGACTAACAATATTTCAAGATGTACTCCGTAGTTCAGCCCAACTCAACTCTTTCATAAAACATCATCCTCTACTTATACCACCCAGTCAATCATTTTTATTTTACCTTCAGAACGCTCCTGCTTGCGACCGTCGTGCTAATCGCCATGAGATTTAATGCACCCGCAATGGAAAACAAAGCAACATTGGCTCTCCACTCCTTTGCCACCCAATTTCAGAGTTCTACCGCCACAAAAAAGGCAGCTCCACGGTCATATAAAGCTCTTTCCGGATCGAGACCTTGGAAGGTAAATTAACTAACGAGACCGTGGATACGAAGGTAGCCTGCGACCTAGAGTAATGTTTCAAGAACCACTGCACTACCCTGAACCCTCAGCTGTCGACTCGGCATGACGAAACCACCCCACATGGTGGTCATCATTGTTTTTCGCCTGCTCATCAGTTTAATTCCCACCAACATGATGGATTTGACAGAAATGTTCATTTTTATTATCATTATGGAATTGTTGTCGTCCTTGCTTGAAGTGTGACTGGAACGACTCATCTTTCCATAACCTTCGGGCATTTTTTTAAGAGAGAGGTTTCGAGTTTCCAGTTTCCAGTAATAATCCCCAAGTGCAGCAAAGCAGGTTCCGAGAAAGGTGTGAAGAAAGCGCAAGTGAATCTCCCTTTTCTCAACTGCAACTCCTTTGTCTACAATCCATCCGAGATCTGGCAGACTATGGAACGTCCCTCAGCTCCTAGCCTCCTACTACCAAAACTTATCTCTTAATTGGAGTCTCTCCAGCATCTGGTATTTTTAATGCCAGTGGAAAAGGAGACTACATGGCCGTAAAAGCATATATGGATTCGATCGCACATTATCGAGTCTTTCGAGGAGAAGGCTGTGTCAACGCGTCTATGGCTTTGAGTTTTGTCTTGCAGAACACTCAACATCTTTCGGCGCAGCATTGTTTCCCACGAGGTCGTTTCCGTAAGCTATGATACTGACAGATACGCCAATACAGGAAGGCATCGGTTCTCGGATACGGTGGGGGCCGGTATTCTTACGGATATCACAGAAGCTATCCTTACGGTGAGGTTGTTTTAGGTGCAAAAAGCATTTTTGCACCCAAAATATAAGAACGTAACCGAGGTATCCTTATAGAGTGTAGCCATGTATCGAGCGTTTTCTGTAAGCGCAAGTTGTAAGCCATCTGCTCATAGTCTTGACCAGAAATACACGCATCTATTACAAGATCTGTAGTGGAAAGTCGCGAGATATCGCATTCAGTGTCCTCAGGTACTAGGACGATAGACAGCCACAGACATAGATATATATCGAACTGTGGTGTTATAATAATCTTGCGGGGCAGATGGAGCTTGAAAGTGTGAAAGGGGAGGGGGGCGAGGGGGTAGAAAAAGCGCCATACATGAGTTTAATGCTCCATCCTGATGTCTTTCTGGAGTAGAGTAAAAAAACAACAATATTCACTCATGCTCTCAGGTTTGAGAAGAGTTGGCTCACGCTAACCAGATTTTTCACTTCACGGATGTATCGTGGACGAGGGGCCGGGAACTCGGCAAGAGAAAGGGGCTCGGTTAGTTCCTTCTCGCTTTGCAATTCCCCATTTCCATTTGTCGCTCATGAAGCTTCTTATTTTGTCCACAGAAATAACTCCTCAATTCAGTGCTCAGGCAGCAATTGGTCACAGCATGGTAATGCGTTGCAAGATCGATTGGTCCGCTGAATGTCACCCTGAAAGTGCCGTTTTGTGCCGTAGTTGTTGATTTTGACAGGATCCAGAAGATTAGTATGAGGTTCATGGAGTGTGGGAGAATATTTTGTCCTGTAGTATTGAGGAACATGGAATCGTCTAGGTGAATATGGGGTTATTATATGCAGGATGGGGGTCTAGAACCACGTGTAAGAATTCTGGAATTCACTGATCCTGAGATGAACCCCCAGCACCACCGGTCTCACGAATACAGTCTGTTGTTTATTTCTACGATCATCCCAGCTCATGCTTCCGCTGAGCGCGGCTATCCAATGTGAGTCTTGTACCTAATTTACCTTCCAACACGGGAGGATAGGTATCCACCGACATCTTGGCAACTTTCTCTTGGCTCATTTGCGTAGTAAAATCTCTGTTCTAATGCCGTTGCAGCTCTGGTTTATTCTCTCTTGCTTACGATTTCTTCACAATTCTATTTGAAACAAATTTACACATATTGTAGCCTATTTTCTCACATTGATTCCACTAAGAACAATGGCCGTCAATTCCAATAAATACACAAAGCTTGAGTTCAAACAGCTGAACCCTATTGTATCCCTCTTCTCGCCTACGCCAACGACACCAATTGACCCTTGTCATCCAAGCACAATTATATTCTGTGCTTGGATGGAGGCATCCCCACGATCAAGATACGTAAATTCATTTTTCGACTACTATCACGATCTCTACCCCAACGCACGCATTATCTGTGTGATTTCTCGACTTGGTTTTTTTTCATATACTTCTACCACCACCCGCTGTGCTCTTCACGAACCAATTATTTCAGCAATAGAAGCAGGTCCGTCGCCAAATGGAAAGAGGAACATTCTTGCGCATGTATTTTGCAATGGTGGGTCACTAGCCTTCGCCGACATACGCCAACAATACAAGGAAAACACGGGAAGAAAACTTGAAATCAAAGCTATCGTTTTCGATAGTGGACCTGGGGAGTATAGCTTCTCATATACCTATCAAGCTGCTGCACCAACATTTCCAAAAGGTCTTCTCTGGTACCCTGTTGCTGGCTTCATATTGGTGGCGATATTTCTTCTAGGACGCACCAAGGTTGGACCCTATCGGCACGTGGAAGGCTCCCGTCGAAGGATCAATGACTTAGAGTATGCAGATGAGAAGGAGAAACGTGTCTATATATACAGTGATACTGATCTAGTTGTTGGCTGTCAATCTGTTGAGGCACATGCCGCGGACGCCCGGGCTAAAGGAATCGACGTAAGTCTGGTGCCATGGAAAGGCAGCCGTCATATTCAGCATATGTTGCAAGAAGAATCTCGGTATTGGGATGTTGTCACGAATTTCTGGGCTGGCAAATCGAGCTCTACTATGGGATAAGCAAATTTCCGAAGTGTTGTGTGGCCAGCCCGGGAATGTTGTACGCAAATAAAACTGTTGAAAAGAGCCCCCCGCGAAGCAGAGAAACACAAAGAGAGAATTTTAGTGGAAGACAGTGTTTCAAGAAACAAAGTATAAGGCTGATTTGATAATTTTCAAAAGTGTTTCGCTGGTATGCCTTGCCTTGGTGACAAAGCCATTTCCATCTGTGACCCTCTAGAGCCTCCATCTATGTGACTTAAATGTATAACTATGATACTGGCTCATCCAGAGATTATGTTCCCTGAACATATTTTGATAGAGCTCCTTTTTTGCCATCGCCCCCAAAGCTTTGTTTGACGACCCGACTATAGGCGCTTTTGGAAATTTCCAGACTAGGAATTGATTTTGCTGGACTTTCTGTTGATTCAAAAGTCCAGGGGTCCCCGAAACCATAAGAGAATTATCGAGGGTGTTCCTCCGCTTTTGGCTGACATATTGGAAGAACTTTGAAAATACGGCAAGACATGTGCAGGGAATGCAGCTGGTAATATACGCGTATGTACAGAAGCCCGATATTGAAATTGTAAACTTCATATCCAACATCCTGTGGGCTTCGTGCTAGCACAATAAACCCTAAGTTGACTCAATATAAGCAATTACTGTCCTCGGCCTCAGATAGTCTGCGTGAGAAGGATGTTCCCTTACAAGAGTCCAACAACTAAGTTACCTGAAAGCAGTGTCTTTCACCTATTTATTAACATAAAAATCACCCTATGTGGAAGTAGCCGGATCTCAACCCATTTCAAAGTTCCACATTTATACTTGGTGTTCTCAGCTGCGATACTCCAAGTAATTGCTTTGGATTACTTACAACGCTAATTAATACCCGTGATTAGCACTGAAATCAATATTGGTAAGAGACGTGGTCGTTACTCTGTATACACCTCTCTCCAAATAAGTCGTACAATTAATTAGTTATAATTTATATAGAGAGCTTAGAATAAATGTTACTATTCACTTTTTATTAGCCTAAGTATACTATTATAATTATCTTACTTATACTAGAAAGTTGGTATAATAATATTCCTTATAGTATGTACAGAGTAACGACCAGGTATCTTACTATTATATTAATGACACCATTCTCTGAGACGGGGAGAGAAATTCGCTTAAACTATTTTGGGAACCAAACAAAAGCTAGCTAGATGTCAGCCCATATTCCCAAACGCTTTGCCTCCCACTCCGCTACCTTCCGTATAATGGCGTCTTGATCAGCGACAGGTTGATAACCCAATCGTTCCTTAGCTTTACTGATATCCCACTGAGTGCCTCCTGCAAGATATTCAATACCCTCCTTTTTCAGGCTTGGACGTCGTGTACCAAATGTAAAGATCCAGTAGATCCATTCCCCCAGAATAGTCAAAACTAATATCATTTCGTATGACATGACTTTTATCTCGCTCTTCTCAACTGGGTAACCTGCACCGGCATATATCTTTCGAGCAAAATCAAAATAGGGCATGCTGACATCGTCAGAGATGAAGAAAGCCTCCCCTCCCACTTTCGTTTCCTCTTTCTCGTTGAGAAGTGCCTTTGCTGCCAATATGTGGGCCATACACGCACTCTCAATATACACAAACTCAAAATGTCTCTTATTGTCTCCAAGCTGGATCTTGTGTTGATTCTTCTTTACGCTACCCAGGAGCGTCCCAACACAATTATCATCGTCTTCCCCATAGAGTCCCGGAATCCTTATCACGGCTGTTCGCAGTTTCTCGGGATTATTCGCTTCACGTACTTTGATATCTGCTATGGCTTTCGTCTTGGCGTAGGCATTCACTGAACTCTTTTCCGTGTGTAGTTTTGCCGTTTCTTCCGTCAATCTGACGCCCGGCGACTGAACAATAGCGGAATCGGTGCCAGTATAAACAAATGCTTTGACACTCGGACTGGCTGTGGCGCATTCAAGGAGAACACGGGTAGCATCGACGTTGGTGCTACAGAGAAGAGCTTCGGAATCGGTGTATTTTGGTGATGCGGTGTGGAAAATAACTGTCGGCTTTATCTTTTCCAAGAGGCAGGAAACATGGTCGTGATTTTTAATGTCACCGGCATGGTAGGTGGCTTTAGGGTGAAGGTTTTGTGTTGGCGACCTGCTCATTACATGAACACTCTCGACTTCCTGGTGGCTAGAAAGTATTGTTTTGACCAGTCTAGATCCTAAAAAGCCACAGCCTCCAATGACGAGCACGACTCCAAGATTGCCGTCCGAAGCCATGGTTCTGGTGTTTAATTTTTCGGGGTTGAGGTCTGAACTTCCAAAGGGTGAGACGGGAAGAAGACATCGAGGAACACTGAGTTGGTTGGTGTTGGTTAGTTGGTGAAATTAAATATGTTGACAAATCAAGCCTTTCCAACATTGTACTTCTCAGTGAAGTATTCTCCAATCATAAGATCCAGTCCAGAAAGTATTGCCTAAAACAATTCCACATAGATTACAACACAGTCTTGTTATTTAGGCACCCTTTACTTTTAGATGAACATTGTTGGCAGCACTCTAAAAATGGCATATTTAAGTCCTATACTCATTACAAAACTTACTCTCGATTACCGAAAGCTTTGGATCACAATAATAGAGGTATTTCGCACGTACTTTTCGACCCAACAACTTGGCCAACAAACTACCAATGCCTCTCTGAAATTTCAACCTCGTTGACATCCACCTCATCCTTGAACCACCTTTCCTTTTCCTCAATTTTAACATCATTTCCACTCATCATCCGCTTCCTCATTCGCCCATCAGGTGCAAACGTCCAATCTTCCAATCCATAAGTCCTCCACCACTGTCCTTCCTCATCATGCCATTCGTACCAAAACTGAACCGCAATCTTGTTATCCGTGAACGAGAACAATTCCTTTCTGAGTCTGTACCCGTTCTCGATTTTCCACTTTTGGGTCAGGAATGTGACGATTTCATCGCTGCCGGTAAGGAAAGTGGACCGGTTCCGCCAGATTGAGTTGGGTGTGTAGGCATATTTTATGACTTCCGGGTTCCGTGTGTTCCCTAGTGTTGTGAGATAAGCAACTGGAGCAGAGGTGGCTGGTGGACCTACAAGCATCTTGGGCGGCTTTCACTTTTATTTGGGCGGTTTCTTGGGTGAATGGTGGGAGAGGATATTTGAGACTTGTGAAATCTGCCATTGGACTCACGAAAAGAGTTGGGGAGTTTTGTGGAAAATTGCCGGATTTTGTCTTTGGGGAGACTTATTTCTTCCCTTCTACGTAGATAGTGGGGCACATATGAACTTTCATGCTTCTGAATTATTAACTGCCTACTAACCTCAGCCTATAATAGGCAGAAGTCGTACACTAAGTTCGAGGTTAGTCAACCACCTGTCAACGAAATCAAATCCCGTTTGCGGATCCCGAGGAGAAACTTTATGTTATATCAGGTTGTGTGAGAGGCAAGTACTTAAGAGCACATGGCTTTCCAGGGTTCCTACAGGACAATTAAATCACTTCTATAAAAAGAAACACCGTGGATAGATGGCCCGGGCCGTTCATTCCGCCACGGTCTAGATCTCTCTCTTGATAAGCGGATTTGGTCACCAATGACGCAACTGAAGCGCAAATTATAAACAATTGAATCCATGTCTTTATATTTGTAACCCTAGGTTCGAGCTTCTGAAGATTAGCAGATGGGAATTTAACAAATCAGCCAATTAATTCGTTGAAAACACTGGGGATTCCCCTTGGACTCCACTATCGGAAGACCCCGCAAAACCCAACAAGGTAACTGGTACCCCGCTATCGGCGACCCCAAGCTTTACAAAAACAGCTCAAGCTATCTTGCATTATTCAAAACATCTCTTCAATCGACTCTCACCTCTTCCGTACACTTCTCGCACATACTTCCAACTATCATCTTCAATCACCATCCAAAACTATACCCACAATGCCTCTCTCAGTCGGCGACAAGCTCCCAACAGACGTCAAGTTCACCTACGTCCCATACACTGAGGAGAAAGCTGGTATCACTTCTTGCGGTAGTCCAATTGTCTACAATGCCGGTATAGGTACGTTAAAATCCTCTAAACTCTCCCAGTTCACTTTACCTCTAGCCACTTCTTCCTTGGCAGAAATTCTGGTTACTCCAATACCCAGACTCAAGCTGATGGTTATTTAAATGTAGAATGGCAAAACAAAAAAGTCGTCCTTTTCTCCGTCCCCGGAGCCTTCACGCCAGGTTGCAGCGCAAAGCATCTCCCAGGCTTCATCGAGAACCTTGACAAACTGAAGGCAAAGGGAGTTGATATCGTCGCTTGTATCGCATACAACGATGCCTTCGTCATGAATGCTTGGGCAAAAGCGAATGAAATTAGGAACGATGATATCGTACGTCTTATACCCTTTTTAAGACAGAAAAATGGGCGAGGAGATGGTGTCAAGAACTTCTGGTGGCTAACCTGTGTTCGATTTGTAGTTGTTCCTCTCAGACGACAAGGGATTCTCCAAGGATACAGTTGGTTGGATGAAAGGGGAGCGAACTGCGAGATATGCCTTGGTTATTGACCAGGGAGTTGTGAAATATGCAGAGGTAGAGCCTGGAATGGATGTTGATGTTTCTAGTGCTACGGCTGTTTTGGCGAAGCTTTAGGTTTGAACATCCCCTACGCCTACCATAATCCGAAGACAGCTCCATATGGCGTCGATAAATGGGAAAATGCGAAGGCTTACGATGTCCGTTGGCGGATGATAGATAATACATATACCCCACTCAATTAGAGCGAGCTTTTACGAATACTGAGTCCTATGCTTTTCAGTTCTTTACTTGTTTTTTTCTTGTGTTTTACCTCAATTCGGAATCCCAAAGTATTCAGATAGGCTGGGAGCTGTATCAATGATATCATGAAACAAGAATAAGTTCGTTACAACATCTTTGATCCTAGGATGGCCCAGTTGATCAAGACAAGGTTCGAGCGGCTGATTGCTTACCTATTGCCTAGAGTAAAGTCAGGAAAGCCTCTTGCAAATGAGGTACCCAGATTCTATTATACGGATGTGGTAGGGTGTCGAAAAGACTTTCAACAACAGAGATGGGACATGCTCTTCATTTTTAAAGAACTGTTCTCGATAAACTAGGCTATCCATAAACAACGATATGACCAACTAGAACGATACACCTAGCGATGACCTCTTGTAGCAGCCAATCATCTCATGACATAAGCCAAGTAAGAGAGGCGGGCATTGCACTGTACACGCCTGAGTTATAAAAAAAGAATTATCCTAGAGACCTTACACAACTAAACTAATTGTACAAAAAGTTTAGAATAATTGATACTTTTTACTCCTTGTTAACCTAGGTAAAATAAGACAACTAATTAAGTTGTGCCAGACCTTTGGCATAACGACTTTGGATAGCATGTACAGAGCAATGACCAGGTTTCTTACATTTCTCAGCTTGCCTTTACCCTAAATCAACTTATTCTCTTGTCAAGCCCTCCTGAAATGAAGGTCGGAGTTTCGCCAGCTTATGCAACTAAAGCATAAAGCTCATTTAAGAGAACAGAACCTCATACTGTAAGAAGGAAAAGATGAATGCAGAACCCGAGGAACAAAAGCTGATTCGTTAAAATATTCGATTCTTAAAGCTACGTGAGTAGCTGAGCATCAAACATGCCATTCGGCGAGTCATACCGCAACCGTTCCTACTCATAAGGCATCTGAGATTTCGTCTAGAACACTTGAAGCTAGTCATAACCAGGGGAACCGGGCTTCATCCACAACACGCTATTACAAAACGGCGCTGCGCTAGGATTACTTGAAAGACAGTTAGCTCCTGTTAGAGCACACTCGTCGGTGGTTGTAGTGAGACATGAAGACTGCGAAATGCAACAAATCCAACCTTCAACAATAGAGAGTCCGTCTGAACTACGAAACCAGAATCTATCGTATATTGAAATCTGGAAGTTTGGAAAACTGAATAGTCTGGGCATAAACTACACAGCGACCACGACTTTGTTGATGCAAAAGACTTGCAGTATCTTCCATGCCTCAAACATCCACGACCAAAACTTCCAGGATACAATTCGAGCACTGGTGAATCAAGAATTGCAAATAGGCGAGTTTGAGGCATTTTTTCCCTTGAGAATTGTGGCTTAGTCTAATAACTGAGGAAAGTTGGGTAGCGCCAAGCAGGGGTTTGCAACAAACTCTATGGTGGTCTTCAAGCGGGAGTGCTTCGATCCGGGGAACTTTGAGCTGGGAGTAGTTGGTCTGGGAGTCCAGAGCCAAGTTCTCTCGATGAGCAACAAAAAGAATTGACATGAGTTTAAGGTTGATAGAAACATCTGTTCTGTGAAATTGGTAATGACAGGCTGAAGTGTCAATCGTTGGGTGGGTGAGCTTCGGTCCGCAAGGGCCCGAGTGAGCGAGTCAAGATACTTGATTCTTGAGGAGAAAACCAAGGAAAAGAATGGATGAAACGATTTTTTTGGGATGTGGATTTGTCCAAGTGGTTTAGAACTGGGAAATACGTAGCGTAGTGGCACAGCCAAGTGCTTACGATATGCAACAAAATGCACTGGTGGCGTTACACCGACCTCTTCGAGGCTCTGGCTTGCCACTACTAGTTGATGCACTAGATCGCTGGCCAAGTTACTTCGACTTGCAACAAAAGATTGGACTTGGAGAGCAAAGTAATGCGATTTACTATAATTATAATGGCGTGGTGATGTTGTTAAGTGCTTGAGAAGGAAGGCGAGTTTTGGGTACTACCGGTGTGTATGAGAACGTCTTTCTCTTTGTCATTTCTTCAGTAACCACAAACGCTTCATGAAGTACTCGCAACTTCTCGAAAGTATTGCGGCGAAAAGACTTCGTTTCTTTCCTTTCCTTTATAGAGTGAAATTTTGTGATTCGCATAAGATAATCTGTTAGAAGATGTTGTGCGAACAAATGGATTCCATAAACAAATCCATAAAGATACTTGTAGATACAACGACTATTGGCCGTTATCGTTTTTCCTTCGCTCTCTTCCGAGTAAGATACTTGACTCATTCCATTTATTCGACCTCCATAGATCAAAGGAAATCTGTACGCATATTCCGCTACTATAAAAACAGTGTTCGCTCGATCAATCCGGTACTCAGGAATATCAAAGAAGAGTGGACTTGAAGAAATCGCAACGTTATTTGAGAAGCATTCTTCCTTGGTTACTCAAGTATTATCCAGACACAGATTCTATTTGGAAAGACAATATCACTAAAATCGTATGTCTCAACGGATTATCAGAGATGTTCTAGACATCTACATATCAACATAGTAACCCACCTGCCAAAACACTTTAACTCCTCAACAAGCCATCAAATAATGGCTTAAAGAAACTAAAACTAAACACAAGCAGGCAAGCCCTTTACTTTTGTTCCAAAACCGCCAGAAAACCTGTTCTACCAACACCCATTCCCGGCCGGATCATAAGAGCCCAGGAACCAGGATAGTAAGGACCATAGAAGCCTGATAGCCAAGTTCCCTCGACTTGCAACAAATCCTTTCACGCTCTCCTTAAATAGATAGGGCTAAGGAACGATAAGAAAAGCCGGCCACTGCCGGTGTGACGTTACCTGTTAGTATGTTCCAAGTACGCTAAAACGTCCCACGATCGTCGATGACATGCAAATGACCAGGAACCGGGATAGACATTGACGGGACCACGAATAGCTGCCAAGTTGCTTCGATTTGCAACAAAAGATATTCTTTTCCACTTCGAGAGCCATGCTAGAGCCACATAAGGACTTGTGAGCCGACTGGGGCTACGTAGAATATGCTGTGTATAAAGTAATGTGTGGCGAACTGTTCAAGAGTTGGGATCCTGGCTGTGGCTTTAGGAATCGGCAAGAAGTCGTCAACTTAAGCTGCTTTGAATCGCAACACAATTCCTCTGATTGAGTCTAGAATACTAGACTAAGAGATGATACTCTACGAGTACTCGCATTTCTATGTAATGACTGTATAACGTAGGTGGTGGGTAAAATAACTGTTAGTAGCAACTATCTTTTGATAAGTGTGTATAAAAGACTGAAACACTTTTCTATTGCAGTACAACTCTTATTCCATAGCAGTTCAATAAGAAGAAACACGAAATATAGCTTCTCATGATCATTTTCATTTTCGAAAACTTATCGTTGTCATCCACATTTGTGACAAGCAAAATAATGCAGCTAAACATACCTCTGCACTTGCCAAGCTTCTCCTCTCGAGGATCTTAGTACCACATTAAAGTATACATCGGGTCAGATTTTCTAAAGAAAGAATCGCCAAGTTACATGCGATAAGCAACAATCCTGCTTAACTCTCCATCTAACGTTCCCGCCCTTTAAATGCCAACTATCCTCGCCATCCCATCCCAACCCATCAAACTTTCGGCTAATCACGCAATCAGACCGCCTTACTTGACTCTCCAAGTAGGGACGGCACCTCTCACTACCAGTAACCCAAGAAACAACGACACATTCCAGAAACAATCTATCGCAAACGTTGCACATCGCGCAAAACTTGGCATCCCATCTCCCTCAAGAAAATTTCCAAACAAATTATCGCATCTTCACGTTTACAGATACGAGTGCCCGTCGAAAGGGCGTTCAACATGTCACGGCTGGCTTCACAACTAGTTTTCTACCGATATATCCTCACCCGTCCCGCGTCTCTCGAAACCCCCCGTCCGTGGTCGCCAGAAAAGTCACTTTTCCCATTAATCTAATTTCCAAAACCATGAGAGCCGGATGCCGGAGAACCCTTCGCTTCGGCAACCCGTCATCATCATGACATTTAACCTTTGTATCGTATCATCTGGGCACTGCCCACTAACATGGTTTTTCTCGAGTGTTCCATGATAATACATGAGGGATGGTTCCTAGGTTTGGTGGTTCTGGGGGGCTTTGATCCTTGGGTTTGTGGTCGGCTTTGACTTGTTGAGACTCCCGTGAGAGTTCTTATGCAGGACGTAGAGGAGAGTGACAGGGCTGCTTGTAGTGCCTATATGGGTTTTTGGGATTTTGTTGCACGTCGATGGTACTTGGCTTTTTCTTGTTAGGTCCTTGGAGAGAGGGGTATAAATATACATCTGCTTGTGTAGACATACCAAGATGATAAGAAAGCGGAGGGAAAGTTTGTTTGATTGTTTGGACTCGGGAGATGTCGCTCGTGACGTAGTACAGAGATATACTAGTCAGGAGAGACGTTGAGCAAGATCCGTACACATAGTACAAAAACCACTTTACAAACACAACCGTCGTCTCTTTGACTCTCGACCTTTACCGTAACCCAAATCTCAATCACCATTTTCATTCCATAGGAACAACAGCAGTAACCAATCCCAACCCCACCTTCCACCCCTTCCATCCACCAAAAACATGCAAATAAGAAAACCCCAAACTAAAAACAGAGTTCGCCCTATCGTCGGACACTACCCCTCTAGACCAGCCTCGTACGGCCTCGCCAAGTCCCTTCGACATGCAACAAATGTTTTCCTTCGAAATCTGGACCTGGTACTAAGTACCCCTAGCACGATTGTACGTAGCAATCTGCACTGGACCTTGTACTGGTGTATGTGTAGCTAGAGCAAATGGAGATGGAGATCCCTCCTGCCAAGTTGGTCGATGTGCAACAAAGTTCCTTTCTGTCACGGATGGGGAAGGGGGGACTAGACGGATAGGTGCTGGGTAGGGGGAGATTTGTGGTACGGGTGCTGGGTTTGTGGACTGGTGGGATTGTGTACGCTAGGGTTGAGGAGCGAGGGCACTGGAGAGTCTGGCGGTATACAAGAAGTAATAGGAATACGAGTACATAGAGTATGATTCGGTTGTTCTAGGCTATTATCAAATATCAGATAAAGGGTTTGGGTTGATCAAGTGAAGTAGTTTAGAAGAATGGAACAATTAAAGGGATTACCTTAAACCCTTAGAACAACCACTTGAATTGTTCGAAGAGGTTAGAGAGTAACTATCAATCTTTCGGGGGCCTGGATAAAAAGGCCATTCACTGCCATTGATCTTGTCCATCGTGAGGGAGTTTAAAAGTGATAGATTAAGTAGTGAGGACAAGAAGGGAAGACATCTGGTTCTGGAAAGTAGGATTTGATTATGAATAAAAAATAGAAGAACACTCAACAAGATATCATCTGGGATTTGATTGGGGGTTTTCTTTTGACTTTGATCTCCCACTCATCATGGTATCTGTTACCCTACTTGGATCTTACGGGATCAAAGTCTGTATATCGTATATCATACTGCACAAAGCCTCATGGCCTGCCAATTGATCCAAGTCTGCTTGTGTTATAAATTGGTACGGCACATAGCCCCTCTCCCGACGGGCGATTCAATATGTCGCACTCCATACGTCGTATACTATGTGCATTCATTATCCAGACACAGAGGCTCATTGCCCCCTCCTCCTCTCCTGCCCCACCATACTCTCCTCCCTTGTCGCACCATTCATCCTCGCCTCAGTCTGCCTAAGCTTCTTCTCCAAGCCATGTCTTTTGACCAATAGCTCCATACGGTGCTCCGCCAATTGTGTGATCCTCTCAGCGGGTGTGGCTTCAAGACGTTTTTGTGCTGTCTGCAGAACAAAATCAGTACATTTCCAGCTAAAAAGTCAAGCGAGAAAGGACGACACACCTTTATGATATCACTCTGTACCTTCAATCCAGCTCCATACCATGCTCCGGTCATGGTGATAGATGCAATTGCACCAGTCAATATGAAGCGGCGGATCTTCTGTTGTGCGGGAGTACGGGTGGCCATTTTCCCCTCCAGCAACCCTGTCGGGATTCTGGAAATTGGGTCGATGTTCTCGGACCGATGCAGTGGATTTTCATCTCATCACGGCGAGCATTGATGGCTTGATGGCTGTTCGAATCGTGAGGTCCGTCGTCGTCGTTGATGGATGGTGGTTGCGCAGCGAAAAGTTCCCCCCCTGTATTCCAGGCTCGGATAGAGCCGAGCGAGCCACTGAAAACAAGATGCCCAAGCCATCCGACTATCAAAATGCCCGATGCCAATGCAATGCCCGATTTCTGATGCTCAATCAACACCAATATTCCCTCCAAGCCTCACTCGCTCTGCTGTGTCTTGTCTCCTTCATCTTCTCTCTGACCGCATCGTGGTCTCTATCCCTTGGCAGCTTGCCCGCTTTCCTCGCGTTGGAAGCCTTAATCCTCGCTGCAGTCGGACCACTCTCGCTATCGTAATTCCAATCCGAGAGTTCTGTGTCCTCATCGGAATCCGAGGAATCCGATGAGGAGGAGGAGATGGAAATGCTGGAGAGCCGTCGCATCAGGCTTTGGGGTGGTGGATCATCGGTCTCCCTTCGATTGGTGGGTAAAGGGGAAGGGAGGACGCCAGCACGATTTGAGGAGATCAAGGTGAGTAAGCGCATTGCGTGAATGATTAGATGGAAGAATAGAATTAGATTTTAGAAGGAAGAGAAGGATTTGTACAAGTACAGCGACACAGTCGCCAACAACGTTTCAAAACTTGGTATTGTGTGATTCAAGTCATCCCAAAATCCAGAACAGATCTCGCCTATCAAATTCTGTGTTCTCACGGAGAACATCAACAGAATTCAATCTTGAACCCTCTCAACTCTCAACCTCTTCACAACTCAGCTCTTCTTCACCTCAACGGCAATTTGCTCCCGGGAGTTTGACCTCGAGACAGCTATAGCACGTTTCAAGTATTAGGGCTTGACCAGACCGTCGACAAGCACCACCCCACAAGCCGAAACCCAACGTCATAGGGGGACCAACATCGAACTCCTAATCTGCTTATCTGATCTCCGTTGCATACAATCCCGTCAGTAACCGCCAGCCAGCGTTCAGAGCGTTGAACCTTGGCCCTCTAAACTAGCCTCTACAATTGCATTTTCACTTTCCCATCAGCATTATTACACGTTATCAGGCGTAAATTCAATCAAGTCGAGGATGGTTTAGTCCGTGCGTTTTCAGCCTCATTGGACGACTAATAATTAACCTTACTCAGACTGATCACGAGCAGGAGAACGTTACACCGGTACGAAATACGAGACGACCTAACAAGACAACATGACTACCCCTCGTGTATTTGTCGTCCGTCACGGTGAAACAGAGTGGTCTCTGAACGGAAGACACACTGGCACAACCGAGTTACCACTCACGGCCAACGGGGAGAAACGTATTCGAGCCACGGGTAGGGCATTGGTAGGCGATGATAGATTGATAGTTCCTAGGAATTTGGCTCATATGTATGATCTCATTTTTTCGACCCCCACCATTATACACACCCCCAGACCTCCCAAACCCAGAACAATCTATCCACAAAACAAAGTAAAGACACTTCGTACTACTTCGAAGTATATCAAAATCAAAATATATACTGATATACAATCAGATTCGTATCACCGCGCCACCGCGCCCAACGAACTCTGGAGTTGCTGGATCTGGGCTGTAAATCAAAGTATCCATGGCAAGAATATCCATCTCTATCTGAAGAAGAGAAAAAGGAAGGCGATATCCGCACCGTCGCCTCGGTAGAAGTCACAGAGGACATTCGAGAATGGGATTACGGCGATTATGAAGGCATAACATCGCCTGAAATCAGGGAGTTGAGGAAGAAACAGGGATTAGGCGAGTGGGATATTTGGAGGGGTGGGTGTCCTGGGGGAGAGTATGTTTTCTCTTCTTACACTTCCTCTATTGATTTATCATTTCTGTCTTCAAGTTTAGTCTTGATTTGATTTCAAGTTGAGATAGGATGGGAGGTGATATACAAGACTAACTCGAACCCCCCAGATCCCCAGAACAAATAACCACCCGCCTCGACCGCCTCATATCCACAATCCGTGAAAAGTACCATTCTCCATGTATCGGCAAACCATTGTCTGATAAACCAGCAGGAGACGTCCTTCTCGTGGCTCACGGTACATTCACCCTTCCCTCACTTGCCCATTCATTTCTCCATGCAAACGAAAACTAACGTCCAAGGCCACATCCTCCGCGCCTTCGCGATGCGCTGGGTAGGCAGTACCCTACAAGACGGCCCTTCTTTCCTCCTAGAAGCCGGTGGTGTAGGTACATTATCTTATGAACATAAGAATATCCACGAACCGGCTATCTTGTTAGGTGGTAGTTTCATGGTTGACATTATGGAGCAGGATGAGAAGAAGAACTAGACGGGTACTCTAGGAAATGAAATAAACTCTCATTATCCAAATATACATAAAACCTCTCACTTGTGCTAGCCATCACCATAAGAATTGAGCCACACCGTTCACACTCCACAACGTACAGAGCAAGATTATATCTGGAGTAACAAGGACAAGATAATTTCTGAATGCCTGAATACGTAGCCTTCAAGGATCCATCCGCAACTCCTTAACCGGGCTATATCACACATCATATACTTCTAAATCTCCGCCCCTCCGCGTGTCCTCCGGCTGTCTGTCGCTTTTGCAATTTCGCTATCTTTGTTGCATATCGCAGATCTGGGAGGCGCATTAAGCTTATTTATTAATATGGAGTACTCGTACTAAGTACCGCTCCCGGTAGACAAGAAAAGTGGCAGAGACCTCTTTTATCTTATCCTAACTTAACTAAACACTATTATATTATATTATTTATTTAGAATAATCCAAATGATTTACCGAAAATGATAGTACGATAAAGGCAATTGTTCCAGAAATTTTAAACATTTTAGTACCCAGAGTTGACTTACGCTAATAGTTGAAAAAATGAATCTCTGCCACTTTTCTTGTCCACCGGGAGGTACCGGTATTGTAAACAAAAAAAATCTACGCGAGCGTCTCTTCTTCAAGCATGATGTACTGTGATGAAGGGTTTACTTAGTCAGTTCTATTTCCTTGATGAGGGTATCTCCATTTCTCTTTCGCTGTTTTGGTTCTTACCTTCTTGGGTTCTTTGAGCAGGTTTTGGAGCACGGACTTGGGTGTTCTTGTGTGAGGTGTTTGTTGTCTTGTGGTCTTGAACTTCCTGACTCCTTCCTACTGTACTGTATACCATTCTCTACATCTCTACAAAAAAAACTAAACCAACAAATCCTTCTCTAACTTCTAACCATCTCCATCCCTTCTCTCTCTCTCTCCTTCCATCCCCCAGCCAACCC
>CAJVRM010000010.1:1073-27640 GCA_911693285.1 Hymenoscyphus albidus | reverse complement strand
ACAAGATCCCAATAACCCCCCCTGCTGTTTTACTCGCGTCATCTCACAATAATTTCACAACCCACGACTCAGTCCGAGACATCATTTCCTCATCCCCACGGTGTACCCTAGAATCCCTACTATCATCCCTACCCACCACCTCCCTAACCCAGCCCAGCTTTTCTTCACACCAATTTCCCTCCTCTTTCCTTACGCTCGATAAGATTTCGTTGCACATCGCACCCCTCATGCACGGAGACCTGAGGCCTCCCCTCTGCTCTGTCCATACTGCTTGCTACCAAGTAAAAATAGGGGTGTCTTGGAATCTTGTCAATGTAAAAGGGGAGAGGAGTGGAGACGGATGTTTGATCACAAGCAGCAGAGTAGGTCTGAGCAAGCAAAGCAAAGTGGACAAGCAGGAGAGGAAAATCCGGGGTAAGGAAATGAAACGAGACGGAATTGAGGGTTCGTTGCATGTCGCGATTGAGGCGGCGAAAAATGTGTTTCTTCTGTTTACTTGGAGGAAGGAGGGAGGTGGTTGAAGAGGTTTTTATGTATGTATGTATAGGAGTTATTGTTGGAGGTTTTGGGGTTGGGGTTGATGGATTTTAATTTAGGTGCTTATTTTACTTTACGAAGCTATCATACTGTACTATAGAGAAACTTTTCATAGTAAGTTTAACCTAACTAAGCGGACCTTATCTTACCTTAACTTACCTTAACGTTATTAACATGTCTATCTACAAAGATCTTACCCATAACCTACACTTCCCATCACCCACCCATCCACCAACCCATCTCTCCCCTCTCCCCCTCTCCAGACCCTCTCCACCCCTCAAAACCAAACCAAACAAAATCCGCAAAAACGAAACGAACCCTCCCCCTCCACTCCTCAAAACAGAAACAAAAAAAGCTCTTTGTTGCACCTCGCACCATGCGGCGAAAACCCATCAACTCACCAAAACCACAAGACCAAAAAAACACCAAGAGAAGACCACCCACAAAAGCCCCTTCGCGAAACCCCGTTTCACATCATCTCATCTCGTTTTGTCTTGTCTTGTCAAAAAACCCATCAAGGTACCGGAGAAAAGTAAGAAAAGTTAGAAACTCTGTGGGTCTCTTTTTCAAAGTTTATTTTTTAGGTTTTTAGGTTTCTTTCTATAGAGAAGTACAAGTACCGTGGTAAAACGACCTTGAGCGGGGGAGTGGATATACGGAAGAGTATAGTATAGTAAAGGGTGTAGAAAGTTAATACTAGATACTATTATATAGATCGTTTATGAAAGAAGTCTATATCGACTAGATATAAGTCTTTCATTCGCTGGTTTAGCTAAAAATCGAGGCCGAGATATACTAAGATTAGCGATAGTATCTAACTTTAACTATCCATCCCCCCTTTGTAAACTAGAGGTTTCTACTCGCTAGAATTCCTCTTCTTATATATAGAAAATTATAATAAGCAGGAACTTCTCGTTATTAGACTTTCTTATCTTAGTTTTACTACTCGTAGCTTCTTTACAGTCTACCTACCTACGTACTATAATATTAATATACTAGGGTAGAGTAAAGAGGAGATATTATAATCTCCTTATTATGATAAGATTATATAAGCTAGATACTATAGAAATAAGCTTTAATAGCTTATAATGTTCCTATATTAAATATATAATACAAGTATAGCACTATTGTAAAAAGAGGTAGGTACTTAGGTATAAAAGAATATACCAACATACTTACAACTTTATATAAGAAATAGTATCTACCTAGATCCTATTTCCATACTTTCCCTACTACTTTACTACTCTATCTAAAAGGATCTACTAAATAACTAACTAGCTAAATAGCTAAACCCTAATCTTAAGTATTCGAAATTCCCTTTTCTTTTTCCTTACTCCTTATCCTCTCTTCCTGTAACGAATACTCAAACTGGCTAACTAAACTTGGCTGGGTGTTCGCTGGTTGGTATGCTATGATAAGAAGAAGACTATCGGGTTGTTCACTTGGAAGTGAACTCGTTACTTGGATCAAAGATGTCAAACTAATATGATAAGATTGATAACTAAGTTGAGCACGAAGCTCCTATCTAATGGCAGACGTGCCAGTCTTATATAGAACCTTCATACCCCGCGTATGGTCCGAGTATAGAGTAGTATAAGCCTTCCTTATACTTCCTTATACTCCGGTAGTATAGAGTAGTATAAGCCTCCCTTATACTTCCTCATACTCCCTAGTCACATGATCTTCTGTAAGGAAGAAATCCTTGGATCGCCTAGCTACCCTAAGCGATCCCCATTTGCTATAAGAAATCTGAATGTGCCTGTCGAGGGTTGCGCCTCTTATTATGACAAGTATCACGTGAACACGTGATTCGTGACACTTCCCTCCTATCTTCCCTCTAACCCTTCTACTATAAAATCACTTCTACTATAAAATCACTTCTAGCTAAACTTCTATCTATCTATCTACAATCACCCCTCTACAAACACCCCTCTATAGTACCCCTCTCTATCCTTTATATATATATACTAAAACCCTTAACTACTCTAATCTACTCTAATCTACTATACTTATTTCATACTCTATATAAGCCTAGAAAACCTACTAATTGATATACATACATATTATACCTTACCTACCTAGTGTAGATTATACGTGTACATAGGTAGGTAGAGTATACGTGTACATAGGTAGATTAGATAGTATTTATATATGGTTCTAGCTAGAATATTGGGATCGAGGAGAGAAGGAGAGAAGGAGAGAAGGAGAGAAGGAGAGAAGGAGATACGAGTACTCTATACCTACTATATACTTAGAATCTGGAACGAAAGAGATATTGTAGAAAAGGGTCGTTGTAGTGGTATAGTAGTAATTTGTAAGAATATATATACTTTTAGATAACCCCGTACATACATGGCATGAAGAAGGAAATACAAGAGAAAGAAGACGAAGAAGAAGAAGAGCTCGAGACACGATAGAATCTACTAATCCCAACTACCCAATCCCCCTCTCCCAGGACAAAGTCACAAGAAAACCTGCGTGTGATCAAATTCTAAGAGTCTCTAACAGTAATCTCACTAGCTCTCAACTCATCATAGCTCTCGGTACTGCCACTAACACTGCCACTCCCCATGCCCGCCTCCATCTCCCACGCCACAACACCCGCAACAAACAGTCCACCCCCAGGATACCTTTCCCTCCTAACCTCCACCTCCTCAAGCGCCAACCGTGGCCCATCACCCAAAATAGTACGTCGATGCCACTCACCCACAAACATACCCTCAGGATCAACCGCATTTCGAATCCCTCTCCACTCCGCCAATCTCTTCCCATACATCCCCTCAATCTCTTTAGCCCCCACCTCGAAGTTCTTCGCCCAATGCGGACGGCCACCGAGTTCTTTCATGAGATATTCGAAGGCTTGGTAGTATCGAAATCTGCATGCGGGGTCCTGGTTATACGGACGGTAAAGGGTAGCGTTAATGTAGAGAGTAGGTTCATCGGTACAGGTAGGATCGAGGTGAGGACGAGGGGTGAGAGAGTTGGAGGTATCTGTCGCGCGGACTTCTAGGGGTGCGTGGATGTAGAGACCTTCTGCGCTGAAGGGGATATTGTGAGGAACGTAATCTGGGTCTTGGGGGGTAAGGTGATTAAGCCAGGAGCTGAGACGACGAATAGCTTCAGGTCCTTTGTGGAGAGGAATTGCCCATTCGTTGACGGTTTGACTGTAGAGACAGTTCATGAGGAGGGCTTTTCGGGAGGGTTGGATTGCGGATGTGGTTGATCCATTGGCAAATCCGTATTGCATACCGAAAACGAACCACTCGATCCACGGTAGCATTTTAGGAAAGTATTGTGAGACGTAAAGGAGATTATGGTAGACATGGTAGCCTAGCCATGCATCATAGTAACTCTTTGGTGGTGGACGAGCCTCTTCCTCTGTTTTATCTGCGGTCCAGACCACAGCTCTTCTTGTATATGGGAACCACCAGACTCGTACAAACTCGCTCTGTTTCCAGAGTTGTTTCTTCCATGCCTCGAGCATGGAACTATCCGTATTTATGACTAGTTTCCATGCCAAAGCGAAAGTTGGTACAGCCTGAAAAGTGATTTCACTCACAATACCCAAGGCTCCCAAACTAACCAGAGCAGCACGGAACAGCTCTTCATTCTGGCCCTTGGAACAAATCTCGGTTTTCCCATTCGCAAGAGTAATCTTCAAACTGATGACACTGCTAGAGAGAATTCCATGGCGTAATGTGCTGCCGTGGGTACCGGTGCTGATAGCTCCTGCAATACTTTGCTCATTGATACTGCCCAAATTCGGCATGGCCAACCCAACCTTGTCCAACTCAGCTCCCACCTGAAACAGACGAATGCCACTTTGCATGCGCACTACACAACTTTCCCTATCGATAGCCAATATCTTGTTATAGTTGTCCAAATTGACGAGCCACGAGGAGGTACTCGTCATGGAATTTGGAGAGTGACCACATCCTGCAGTAGTGATTCGTCTTCTACAGCGTCGCGCAAGGTTGATCGCTTTCTCGATTTCCGCCAGGGACTCGGGTTGGATGTATAACTCGGGGTGACTATGAAAAGTGCGCGCCCATGTTGAATGCGTGTGGCTGGTAACGTATCGGAAGGGTATGGTGTCGTTGTCGACACTGAGTTCGTGGAGGATGGCGGGGTCCATGATGGTGACACTTTGTCAGACAGTTCAACGCGGGGTAGACAGGGAAGAGGAGTCGGAGGGTCGAGGGAATCTGTGTTGTCAGAACATGGTTGCTGGTGATGGAGGTGATGGAGGTGTATGTCTGGATATCTGCGCCTGTGGCGGATGAGTGTTAGGGGAGTGTCAACTCTTCACTGTGAGTGAAGGGTGGTGGCTAAGATTTATGGTGTGTGAAGTGAGAAAGTTCCTTTATGCGGGGGGACAACCGCGCCTGCATACCCTGCGAGGATCTCGATTGCGACATCAACATTCTCATCCTCGCATCCTCCCGCTCTCTCACCGCTGCCAACTGACATGTGATAGAGAATCCGAGTCAAGTGCCTGGATCTGTCGGTGTATTCGTCTCTTCTCACGTACTTTGTATTTTTATATCTTCGTTTCTAGTCTGTTTGAGAGCGTTGCAAGACGCTTGTGGTTGTCGCTACTCTATTCCCCACAACTTTATTAGACTCTCGAGACTCTATCCGAGATCAGCACTCCAGGATGCCGGGACCCTGCAATGCGCATCTCGAGAACTTTCACCCGACGAGTCAATCTCTATTTTTCAGTGCAGTATAAATAGCTTAGTGGCAGTTCCATGTAATTTATGAAAGGTCATCCACATGCCAATCTCTATTTTCCAGTACAGTATAAATAGCTTAGCGGCAGTTCCATGCAATTCATGGAAGGCCATCCACATGTCAATCTCTGGATCCTCGTTCCTCCCGCCACATGATATTCTTCCATCGGCTGTTCGAAAATATATACCATGTGCTCTACACACATCATCCGATGAACCCATCTCCTTGCTACGGTATCCAGCACGCCCAGCAAAGAAGCGAAACAATCTCGTCATGATTACTGGTAGGAGTATCACACATAGGTACTTGTACATTACGTGGAGAGAAGAATATATTTCTTCCACTTTAGCTGACTTTTCTATATGCGATTCCGAGGCTCAAATTGATTTTTACAGCCGCGTTCTCCCGCCGTCAAAGTCTACGTCAACTACACCAAGACGAGCACTCGTATCTATCTAGTGATAGAGACAACCGGTCATACTTTGTTTCTAATCTGAGATTTTCTGGATGGTGACTCGGTGAAGAGTGTAAATCCAGATGGGTGGATTTGGAGATGTTTCGTGGCTTTTGATGTCCACAATTGGCAATGTTGACATTTGCAGTTTGAAGAGTATCATCACGGCAACGTCACTGAATTTCCGAGTCCTCATCTTGGTGGTCCCCTATATCTCAAATGGAGCACTCAATCTCTTGTCTGATGTCATCAAGGATGATCGAGGCGCTTGTCAATCCATCGGGACCTGAGACCAAGTCTCCAAGGAAGACTCCCGCTCCCTCCCCATGGCATGATGAACTGCTCATCTCTGGCGCAGTGCAACAAGACCAAAATAATTTCTTGTTTGCTTCAATATAATGGAAAGTGGACCAAAATCATCTTACCATCTCCTTTTTGACTCCTTGAAAAGTGTCATCTTGGGAAAAAAGAAGATGTGTGATGTCGACGACACTGTGTGGTTTGCGACGACAGCCCAAATCCGGACACGGCTACACCAAATACGATGACCCCAATCCACCGAAGCTGAAAAGGAAATCCAAATCGAAATCAAAGTCACAAACGAAGAGGCCCAAGTCCTCGACGTCGACGAATGATGTGGCACAGCCCATGCTCTTGGCCACAACGACAGAGATCGACAGTTTCGGTTTCCCTGTTAGTCGCGACGACGAACGTGAGACCTTCCCGGGCACCTCGAACCTGCGCAAGAGGAACAGCGCCAACTTTGAGTGGGCACGTCTGGATCAGTTGTCGGTGATTCTGGAAAAATCAAGTCTTGCCAGTACTACTGGGACCCCCCACTTGGAGGAATCGGCTGAGGAGGTTCTAAGGTGGGATGATAATATCCAGTCTCCCCCGCTACGCCCACCAAGTCCTCCACCCAGTCCTCCACGAACACCACGACCTCCCAGATCTTCAAGATCTTCGAAATCACGGATCCCTTCGGAATCTCCAAGACCACCAGCGATAACCATCTCACGATCGGGATCCACGGGAAGAAGAACCGAGAAGAGAACCCGTTGGCTTGACTACGAGTACCCGGACCTTCGAACACCAGAATCCGGATATCCTCCTTATTACTTACCCCGCCACAAAATGTCGAGCACTTCAGGAAGAAGAAGTCCTATTACCCCTCGACTGATCGAGCCTCCACCAACAGATGTAAGTATTTCCTATTCCTCCCTCCAAAGAATTCCCTACCAAATACTCCTCCTCCAACTCCTCACTCCACCAATCCCAAACTAACCCCGCCCCCAGCTCGAAGAAATCCAACGCATCGACGACTCCCTCTGCTTCGAACACTTCACCACCGAAGACGCCTGGGAACTCGGTTCCGCCCTCCGCACCCGTCTCATGCCCGTCCCCACACCCGTGGTAATCAACATCGCGCTCGCCAACCAAAACCAAGTCCTCTTCCACACCTGCACCCACACAGGAATCATGCCCGACAACGACAACTGGGTAGCGCGGAAGCGCAAGACGGTCCTGCGATGGGGCACCAGCACTTGGTACATGTCGTGCAAGTTCAACGGCGATGAGACCGCCTTCAAAGAAAAATATGGACTGGGGAATAGCGCAGGGGAATATGCGATTCATGGCGGTGGTGTGCCGATTCGCGTCTCCGGTGTGGAGGGGGTGGTGGCGGTTGTGGTTGTTAGTGGGCTGAAGCAGCATGAGGATCATGCGGTTATTGTGGAGGTTATTAGGGAGCTGTATTATTAGGTACTCTTACTTTACGTTTTGCATAGTGTTTTTTTGGGGTTTCGTTGGAAATTGGAAAGAGAGCGTATAATACCCTTGTGTGTTATTTAGGCGGGTTTTTTTCCATGTGATTTCTTTTCTTTTTTTCTTCATTTATTAGTGTGAATGTTTTCATTGATTTAAGTCCCTTTTTAACGACCAGAGGATGCTGTTAGCGAGATATTGATATATCAATTTAGCCATTTCATGGTTGGAAATTGGGAGGTTAGTGCCTGTGTTATGGTGTTATATCTTTGCTCTTGCTTTTTATTATCTAAATGCCCATTTCACTTATTCTCCTTTGGGTCTGAAAGTTTTTTTTTTTTGGTTCTCGCATTTATATACATACATACATAGTTTGTTCTCTCTCTGGTTTTATGCATACAGTGCTCTAGAAGCGAAGCGTAGATTCCTAGTATGTTCGCAACATAGCAAAATACATACTAGTAAAGACAGAAGTGTTTTCTTGACCTACTGTAGCATTTCCAACTCCACGGAGCAAACCAAGCAAAGACTTGTTACTTTTTCTTTTTTTCTTTTTTCACAAATTAGAATCAACGGCTTTGCCGACGAACTCACGCTACCTTAGACTGGAGCTTGTGGATTTAGTCGGGATATTTTAGATTTGGTACGAATTTTTTCATACTAGGTAGGTAGTTACGTCAGGATCTACTATCTTGGAGCGAGATTTTTCTCCCTTTTATTCCTTTTTCAAAGCTACGACTCTTTTTATATCGATTTCTCCGATAACTATGGTGGGTTTAGATTTTTCGGAGATTTTGATTTAAGCGAAATGTTTTGATGTTTTCTTCCAATTCCTCGCGTACATAAATAATACACATGTTGAGAAGTGAGCTCACATAGTGAATGCGCTAGCAGGCGCTAGCGGCCAAGGGGCTCAAGCGGTAGGATCTAACTGTATTTAGTACCTCGAGTCTCTGAACTCTCTTTCCTAGCTAGTTCGACTGAATGCCACACTTCCATGACCACAACTTCAATAACACATCGCATTTCTTCCCCCTGCCATTCCGCACGAGTAGGTTGGAAAAATGATAGGGCTGGGACTAGGACGGAAATGGTATAGGGGAGTGTACTATCTTTCTTAGACAAAGGCGGTTTTTTTGGAGGGTTGTATAAGCGTAGGATGGGAGGGCTAAGTAAGTAGATACTAAAAGGAGGCTCTACATCTAGTATTCAATCCACTCATTCCCTCTTCTCTTCAAGAGAAAGACTTTCTTTGCGAGTTCATTCCCATCTTATTTTCTTCCCTCAAACAATCAGTTATTCCACCGTCGTTCCAAACACAATTCAACAATATTACACCAACAACCCAATCCATAAAAACAAAAATGCATCTCCCCACCCTCCTCACCCTCACCATCTCCCTCCTCCCCACCATCCCCGCCCACCCCTCCAGTACCACCAATACCAAACGCGCCGAAATCGCCAAAGCCGGCTCAACCTGCGACCCCAAATTCAAGTCCTCAATCTACCCCCTCTCCCCGGAACTCTCCTTCGCCATCGAAGTCCTGCCCGCCTCGTCCTCCAACAAAGACCTCTTCCACACCCACGTCTTCATCGGCTCCGAGAAGATCCTCAACCCGCTCGACGCACCCCTCGACTACATCGCCAATCCCTGGGAGTATTCCTACACGAAACAAGCCGCCTTCAATTTATTGTCAAACGGCACGTTGGTGATGGATAATATGTGGTGCGATGTTGTGGCCGAGCATTGGTTTGGGGAGAGTGCCATACCTGCGTGTCCGGCGCTGCCGACGCTGAGGAGGGATGAGGGGAAGTGGGAGGTGAGGAGTAGATGTGTGGATGGCGTTGTGAGGTTGGGGCTTGAGTGGGGGGATGGGAAGAGGGGGGGTTGGAGGGTTGCGCGGGAGGAGAATCCGGGACATGAGGTTAAGCAGAGGGTTCATTGGGGGAGGGTGGATGGGAAGCAGCCGCGTGAGTTTTTTTTCTTTCTCTTTTCTTTTCTCTCTCTTTGGTTTTTTAATGAGCTACTTTTCTGGGTTCCTTTTTGGGTGTGATGTTTGATATTTCATGTAAGATGTTGAAGTTAATCCTAACGAATCGACAGAAATCGAGGTCTACCTCATCGTCAGTGTCTTCTAAGCTCATTCCTCACTCGTATAATTCAACGAGCTACCTCCATCCCATTCTTTCACCCCAGAGTGATTACCCCCTCGCCCTCTTGGAAAAAATAACATACCGGCAAACTCACTTCTCAACATATCAACATCCAACACCCATCCCATTCCATCACAAGAACCAACACAAAAAACCACCACAAACCATCCCGTCCCGCCATTCTCAAGACGACAAACACAAACGCAAGAACGAAGCATGGGGGCTTCGACTCTCTTACTCTAAGGATGTTTTTCAATGGTGGAATAGTTTACTTTATTTAATCTGCTTTGATTATGGCGTGTATGTATATATATATATATATACCCACTCCATCAATTTTCAATCTCATCTTACTTAGATATATAGGTACCTAGGACTTACATTTACATCTCGCACCTTCCGTAAAAATAGATGTTTTTACATTCGCGTACTGATATGAGTATATAAAAGGTATCCAAGGGTTAGGTATTGAATTTCCTAAAATCATTCCATTCGCCCTAACAAATTACGAAAACTCGAGGATATATCTAAACATCAAACATCATACATCAACCCCTAAAATGAATTTATAGAAAAACTAACTAATCAAAAAATATAAAAAAAACCAACATACAAACCAAAATCTCAAAAAAAAAGAAAGAAAGAAAAAAGAAAACAACTCGAAAAAAAAGTCAAAAGCGTAATACAAACCCAACCTAACCTACCTCCCAAAACCCCATCCACCCACCCACCTACCTCCAACAATCCAACAATCTCCCCCCCGCCTCCCTCGTCTACGCGAGACAAACCAAACCAAGCCAAGCTACCTAAGCGACGAAACGAACCGGACCCTAATCCGTCGTCTAGTTCATAACCAAGTCCTCGTACGAAGGGAAGATTACACCACCACCACCAACAAAAAAAAACAAAAAAAAAAGAGAGGATGAGGTGAGGGGAGGAATACCGAAGAGCAAACAGGTAGGTAATACATAACATAATATTACATAACATCCTCTCTTCATCTCTACTCTACTCTTCATAAAACCCCTTCCCCCCTTCCCCCCTTCCCCAAAACAAAAAGAAAAAGAAAAAGAAACCCCCCGCAAGCAGCGAACACATACTTATTTATATAGTACATAGTACTTACGCAGTACATATCACACCTACAAATCCCCAAGATCTATGCCAAAGAAAAGAACAATAATAACAAGTACCGCAAGAGAGTAAAAACAAGGAATCTTACTCGTATGGAAGAAAAAAAGAAAGAAAGTTCGTTGACGTTCTACCTTCTACTTTCCTAGGAGAAGAGAAAAGAGAGAAGAGAGAAGAGAAACCAGGATTCAACCTCACCCACCCAGGTAAGGGAATATTGAACCTTGCATAAGGTTATGTCGTAGTAAGATGAAAAAAGGAAAAAGAAGAAAATTATTTATTCAATTTCATATAAAACTTCAGAGTTACCTAGCTTTTAGACCATTCCCATGTCATTTGACTATATCCTCTATCCCATCCATATTATAACGCCAATTACCGTCTAAAAACAAGATGAAAAGCACTTTTAGTATCATCAATCCAAAAGAATGAATGCTTTTTCCGTACTAAGAGCCAAAAGCAGCAGCAGGGTAAACCCTCTTCTTCTTCCCACCCGAAGCACCCCGTGAGCTACTCCTCGAGCTAGTTCCACTAGCCTCCGCGGAAGCCAGGTGACTTGCGGATTTTAGGAGAGAGCCGGCGAGGACATCTTCAGGAAGATCATTCCATTCGCGTTCGGGACCTCGATCTTGGAATGAGCGTGTGGGAGTTGGTAAGGAAGGTCGGTTTTCCTTCTCGGAAGCTGTCTCTTTAGGAGCTGAAGTCTGGGAGCCTGTGCCAGCGGTGGTGTTTAGTGGGACGGCGGGCCCGCTGGAACTGGTATATGGAGTTGAGGATTGGGATTGGAGATGATCGCTAGGTACGATTCTTCGACGGAGGATCCAGGCGGTATGTGGTTTTAGTTTCCGGTAGTAATCTTGTACGACGTTTTCTTCGCGCTTGAATCCTCGTTTCGCGTACCATTCCAAGGCCTCGGTGTTCTCGGTCCATACATGTGCGTAGATTTCCACGACCTTGACTCCGTTGGTTGATATACTTGTAGAAGCGGCAGATTTTATAATATCCTGTAGGACTGCAGCGGCTAAGCCTTGACCTCGATATGGAGAGAGTAAAGCCAGTGATTGAATATATAAATCATGACATCCAGGAACAAACTCTGGTTTGGAAAGTGACGATTCCGGTGTGGGGGTTGGTTCCAGCCGGCACACCGCACCTCCTATCACCTGTTCTTTGGTTGGTGGACCAGGTTCTGTCCATGTTATGATGCGGGAGAAACTAGGTAATGGATTTGGAGCGGCGATTGTATGATAGAAGCTGTCGGGGTACCCAATTGGGAGGAGGAGAGCATTGATTCTGCGGAGGGATTGAATATGTTCTTCCTGAATAAGAGCAATGGAAGCATGCGAAGGGACCTTGGTAGTCGCATAGGAAGTTCGTGATGGTGTTTGTGAGGGAGGCGGAGAATATACTGTGGTGGGTATAGGGGAGGGTCTGGGGGCGGAGGTTGGAAGAGGTGATGCTGGTGCCGGTGGAGCTGTGTAACTTGGTGATGATCGGGGTTGGAAGAATGATCGGATGGAGGGTTGTGGCCGAGGTTGTGGAGGGGTTGAGGAATTGCCGTGTTGGTCCATCTTGAGGATTGAACACTGCAGAATTGGACTCGGAGGAGGGTGCGAAGAAATGTTTGTGGTTGAGATGTTTCTTGTACGAGTCTCTCTTCTCCTATATACAATTGTAGAAATTCGATGATGAGGTGTTCAGGGGCCGTTCCCACCAACCTCAGCCCTCCAGCTTTCAGGGTTCAAACCCACTATAACTTCGCCCAAAGCAGTCACCGCTTTCAGGCCCACTTGAACCTTAAATAGCAACTGCGGCTCTCAGTGGGTTGATAGGCAGTCGGGGGACTTTAGTGGCGCTAGTGTTACAACATCCCTGTCGCTTCTGGCGGGAGCTTGAAGGGGTGTAACTGTAAGGTTCCCAGTTTCAGGGCAGTGAGGGCTGTGGGCTGTAGGCTGTAGGCTGTGAGGGCATTTGTTCACCACAATTCCATCTTCGCTTGGAGATTGACAGTGCTCGGTACCTGTATATCTTCAGCCTCAGCCTGGGCGTGCCTGACCACCTCTAACGTCGGACGGTCAGAGAGGTCGCATGTGTACGGCTGCCCGGAATTTCTGGCATCACTTTGCAGCCTCTTGCTGAGTGCACAGTTACCGAGTTGACAGGCGGTTGCTGAGTATCGGAGACCCGCCTACGAAGCCTGAAGCCTGAAGCCGAAGCCTGGAGCCTGAAGGCGGTACAGACAGCTACAGCATCCCCCGATTTGACCCAACTACCCATCGCCAACATGGCCAACAACGATACCTTTCCCCAAACGGGCATTTTCGTCGCCAGTGAAGCGTCAACGGATAACATGGGCGCCTTGGTAAGATTTCCCACTTTTTCAATAGCTTCATTTTCGGCCGTGTTTGGATGAGGTTGAACGCGACCCTCGCTAACTTTTGAAATAGGCCCATTCAATCTTGGACGACATCGTATACAATGTAATTCATGACATTGTCCTCGCCGCGCATCGCGAAGACAAGATGGCGAAAGCTGCCACGGCCGCAATCCTCGTCGAGCAAAAAGCTGCTCAAACCGCGCCACTACCACCTGTATCCGACGATTCCAACCCAGCTCCCGATCCTCCACATAAGGCCGAAACCGAGTCGGCAACCTACCAGAATGGAAAGGTTTATTTGAAAGGGAACCCATTGGATACCGTCACCGAAATCATTTGTCCAAAATGCCATCTACCTCGACTTCTCTACCCTACAGATGGTGTTGGCGCGAGAAAGGTGGAACCCGGCAAGGAGTTTTGTAAAAAGAAGCCATTCATAGAGAAGCCATACCATGATATCTATGGTCAGACATTCCAAATGGAAGGTCCTGGCCGAGGAAAGAAGAAGAAGGACATGATCAACCCACTATTACAATCTGCAACAGAGGGTACACCAAATGGAAGCCAAGATTCGCCAAACCCATCACCACCTCCAGGAGACGGCCTACCAAAGCCAATCTCATTCCCACACGCAAAATGTCACCATTGCAGCACCTTCCTACCCATCAAGCGAATGAACAACCATATGATCAAGTGCATTGGAGGTGGTGGTCGAGATTCATCACGACAAGCTCTCCTAAAGATGCAAAACAATGGCAATGGTAGCCAAAATGGAGGTACGCCTCCTGGTAGCCGAACTGGAACCCCAGCACCGGCAGGTACCACAAATCACAAAGGCAAGAGTAGTCCTAATAAGAGAGAAGCTGGTGATGATTTCGAGTCCGACTCATCACCACAAAAGAAGAAGAAGCTCAAAAAGACGGCAGCCACCAAACTCAAAGCTCCAAAAATGGCAAAGTCCTCTTCTCAAATGTCGAGTTCAAATCTAAGTTTTGAGCAAAAGGCTCCAGCTACAGATGATGAAGACGAAGATAGCAAAGAAGATGAGAATGACGGCGAGTACGGTACCGTGGTTGTAGAGCCCAAGAAGAAGGTCATCAAACCTGTAACCAAAAAGGCAAAGGATACCGGCATGGGGATTCAAAAAAAGAAATGGTTACACGGTAAAGGAGGTGTCAAACCCAACTTACCACCCGTCACGAGTGATCTTATAGACGGCGCTCCAAGTCCCATAATAAAGTTGAAGACCAAGACCAACCTATCCGACCGAACATCTTCCACCAAGCCTCATTCTTCCAAGAATACACCCAAGAATACACCCAATGGTTCGCCCAAAGTTTCTGGGGCGGTGCCAACAAGCAACGGAAAGACGTCTTCGGGATTGGTACGTGCTGAATCGGAGTCAAGTCAAACCCTGAGTTCTCCAAATTAGGCGAGGACTTTACTTTATTTTTGCTTCGATTGAAGCTTTCGCTTTACAATGGGGTGTTTCGTGTTTCCCTTTCAGTGTGCATTGCATGGCATCGCATTGCGATATTTACATTTTCTATTCCCTGGGTGGCATTTTTGATTGTTTTTTGCTTGCCACAGTATGTTGATGAGAAACGACTAGAGCGATTGATCGAGCGAGTTTAGTGAGTGAGCGAGCTAGTGGGCTCTGTGCATATTAGGTACCTGGGTACATTTGGTCTTGACTTTGACTGTATGCATACAGTACCGAAAACAACAAAAGCTTCTACGCGAGGATGGATGGATGGATTGATTCAAGCGGTTTTTTCTTTCTTCTTTTTTTCTTTACATGTGCATGGGTTTCTGGCATCTTTCTTCTTCTTTGATTTTTTTTTCCGGTATTATAATTGAACTCTTCCTTCTCCTGGCTTCCTCTTAGAAGACCACCGTCTTTCTGTCAGGCCTGTTAGGAGGGAAAGAGAAGAGAGAGAATGGGGGTTAGGCGTTCGGGAAGGAATAAGCATGGCTGGTTGGCTCGCTGGATGGATGGGTGGTCGGAGATAGCTTCGATACTGGCACTTCTATTCTGATGGAAGGATGGATGGAGGGAGGGAAGGACAAAGGGATAGGGCAGTTGAGTACATTGGTGGATGAAATGGAGGAAAAGAGTGGAAAGGTGTGTATTATATGATTTGTATAGAGTAAAATGGAGGGAAGTGAATATAGGTTGTTCCGTGGCTCTTTTTCCGATATTTCTTTTACCTATCATCTTTCGCCCTTGTAAATTTCAAAACCTAAACCTAAATCAAATAAAACCCCAAATATCTCCTTACAACCCCCCCTATAACCTTTTTATCTTCCTCTCCTCTCCTCTCCTTCCCTTCCCTTTCTATCAAGAGGGAAGATTCATAGTATTTTACAGCCCTGGAACAGACTCCTGAGTTCAGAGTGCATAGTATAGAGTACCAAGTCCCAAGTCCTAATCCTAACTCCAGAGTTTTGATCCACAGTACAGATGTGAGAGTGTAAAGCGTAGATATAAGAGTCAGACAGGTAATAGGAATAGAAAGAGCAATCCAATCTGACTTAATTTCATAGTTAGATAATTAGATAAGTAGTTGGTTGGTTAGCTGGCTAGCTGATATAGTGATGTACTTATGATTTTGGCTTTGTTTTTGGCTTTGGGGGTTGGGTTGGATTGTTATAAGTTGTTGTGGGTTGTATAGTGTGAATTTGTATGGTGTAGCGTAGGTTATATAGTGTGTAATGGTAATGGTTAGGGGGGAGAAGGGGAGGGAAGGGGTGGAGGGGGTGGAAAGGGATGGCATGGGGGCATAGAGATATTGAACTTGGTTAAGTTACTTTAAGTGATAGATATTAATATATTTAATGTGAAATTTGGAATTTGGAATTTGGAGTTTGGAAACAGGGAGGCATGTTATACGAATTTGGTATATCTGATTCTTTCTCTCTCTCTTTCCTTTTACACAGATTCAATACATATGACTAATTATTATAATAATCTACACTCCACAATCTCCCATCTCGTAAAATTCCCTCTACAAATCTACCTCTCCTTCCCCATCCCATCCCATCTCATCCCACCCCTAAACCACAGCCCCAGGAACCCTCCAAGCAACCAAATCCTCCCTAACAGCAAATTCATCCACCTCCCTCACCTTCCTCTTAATCACCATCCCATTTCCCTCCCCCTCCCTCTCCCTCACATATCCCTCCCCATCACCTCCCCTCCCAAATCCCACCGTCTCCTGGGACCCGGAGTGTTTATGCCCCCTCTCCCTCATCCTCTGCAACGAAGCCTTCTTCGTAATAGTATTCTGGCTCTTCAAACTCGTCGTGGAATACGCGCGGTCTCTCCGTCCATGCAGACTATTGTCGTCGTGGTCCCAGTGGTGCAGATCGTGCGAGTGGGTGTGTGAGAGGGTATGTAGGGTTGGTGTTTGCAGGGAGAGGGTTGAGTGTGGGGGTGAGGGGTGGAGGGATGGTGGGCCTTCTTTCCACCCGGTTCCGCCGTTAAAGATGTCTTCTATGCATTCGTCGGCGGAGAGCTCGTTGGCTTGCGCGGCCCAGGAGGCGGCGAGGGCGAGGCGGTACATGTCTTGGAGCTCGCCTTGGTCGCGGGGTTTGGTGGAGAGGACGGGTGCTTCTGGTTTTCTTAGTCTCGCTTGTATATGATAGGGAAGAAGAAGAGAAGAGAGAGGAGGAGGAGGAAAGGAAAAGGCAAAGAAGAAAGAAATATAAACATACGTTTATCCTTATCCCCCCCATCCCCCGCCATAATCCCCGCTATCCCTCCAAAAACAGGCGCACTCTTCAACGGAGGCGCCACAAAATTCCGTTCCCCGTCAACCTGCTTCATACAAATGCCCACCTTCAGCGTACTATTAATCTTACTCTCCATCATCAGATATCTTCTCGTTACCCCATCCTCCTCTCCCCCCGTGGCAGTCATCTCGCTCTCCTCCACATACTCGCTCAGATTCAGCGTGAGTTCGCCCAAGACCACGCGCTCGGGTTTCAGGCTGCTCGTGTCGAAGTCTTGTAGTACTTCGAAGTGGATGGGGCATTCGAGGAGGTTGTTGGATTTATCGATTGTTAGACGGAGGGGGATTACCTTTGTGTAGGCGTAGCTGACTTTGTGGTCCACGATGGGGGCTTTGGATGTGCGGCCGCGGTGTTCGGTGGAGGTGGAGGAGGGGAGGTGCCATTTTATGAAGGAGGTTCCGGTTACGAGGGGGACGTTGTTGAGGTCTATTATCTGGGTTGGTATTAGTTTGATATTATGATTAAGGGGAGGGGGACAGTACTTTTAGAGTAAGGTCGAATTTGGGCTATGATTTGAGGTTCGTTAGTACCGTTCTGTTCCTGTGGTAAAAGCAGAAATTTGATGCACACCTTTCGCGCTTTGGAAACTAGAAGAGTAGATATCATCGTTAGTTGCGAAGACGTAGAACGGTTATGGTCATGGTGATACATCGTGGGAGTGATGAAGTGAACTCGTGCTTGTGATTGTGATTGTGATTCGTGATAGGTAAGAACGAGGGTGGTTTTACATACTGAGAGGATTCAAAGCCGTCATGATAGCCTTTTGGGCGCATATACAACGTAAATTTCTCTGGAATGCTTATTGTCTCATTGTTCTTTCCTTCCCTTTCTCGTTGTCTTGTCGTAGCCGCGCGAACGGGGGGATGCTGGGACGAGGCTGAGGATGACGTCTGGAAGCCGAGAATACCCCTGTCAATTAAAACTTCGGCTTCGGCACCCCGCATTGCCGTGGGTGCGGGTGGGCCAACCGAGAAATCTTCTCCCCCCTTTTTTTGACCTGTCACTGGTAAACGATAGGACAAGGATTATGTAATGGAGATCTCGGGCGATGGAATTGCGGATGTGGCTTTGGAGCAGTTCGCCAGTTGGGAGAAGAAGAGAAAACCTTTGACGAGAACGAATGGAGTGAAGGAATGGGTTCCTTTTAGTGGGATTGTTGTTCAAGGTACCGATCCCCTACAATTGAAAGTATATTTACTGACAAATTCAGAGAAGAACAGCAACAAATTAACCTGTCTTGCTGCAGCGTATGTTTAATCTTCCAACCGATTCGATCCGATGTTGATTTGCCAAAGTACAGGAATGAAATGTCTCCCTCAAAAACACATTGCTAAAGCACAAGGTGTTATCCTTCACGATTGGCATGCTGAAATTCTTGCCATTCGATCATTTAATCGTTTTTTGTTGGATGAATGTCTTGCACTGCTCAATTCGGAAAAGAAGTCAAGTCAGTATCTTCGCTTGAGAGAGGAACATGAGAGGACTGAGATGCATTTTCAACCTCTTGCTTTGGTTGATGGGCTGGATATTCATATGTATTGCTCTGAAGCACCTTGTAAGTCCCAACCCATCAAAACAAAAAGCATTATGCTCATTAAGAAATATACTAACAAACATTACCAGGCGGAGACGCAAGCATGGAACTCATAATGTCTCAGCAAGAAGATTCCACGCCATGGGACCTCCCCACACCTTCAAACACATCTACGTCTACATCAGCATCAACATCAACATCAAAACCCAACACACCAGCAGACCCCCCAATCCTTCACGGTCGAGGCTACTTCTCCCACCTCGGATTCACCCGCCGAAAGCCCTCCCGCCCCGACGCACCCCCCACCNTCTCTCTACTTCTCCCACCTCGGATTCACCCGCCGAAAGCCCTCCCGCCCCGACGCACCCCCCACCCTCTCCAAATCCTGCACCGACAAACTCGCCTCCACACAAAGCACCTCCCTCCTCTCATCCCTAACCTCCCTGCTTATCTCCCCGCAAAACATGTACCTCACCTCCCTCATCCTGCCTTCCTCACAACTCTCCCAGATCGCAGTGACACGTGCCTTTTCCGCCTCCGGACGACTGAAACCGCTCCAGGGAAAGGATTGGGGAGGTGGGTATGCATTTACCCCCTTCCGCGTCCTAAGCACCGAACGGGAATTCGAGTACTCGCGGCGAAGTGGGGAGGGAGGTGAGAAGGTGGCTAGTAACCTCGCTTCGTCGTGGACGCGGTATGGGAGTGAGACTGTGATTCGGGGGACGTTGCAGGGGCGGAAACAAGGTGATGTGAGGGGTGGGAGTAGAGTGTGCAAGAGGAGGATGTGGAGGGTTGCTTTGGAGGTTGCTGTGAGGGCTGGGGTTCCTTTGGTTGAAGGGGTTTTGAGAGAGAGGAGGTATGGAGATGTTAAGGGTGGGACGTTGTTGGAAGGGAGGAGGAGGGTTAAAAGGGATGTTAGGGATGTGATGGGTGGGTGGTTTAGGAATGAGGGGGATGAGGAGTTTAGTGTTGAGGGGGTGGATGTTTAGATTTTGTGGTTTGTTGGGGGAAGATGGGAACTGACATGAGTGTGATGGGGATATCTTACTGAAAGTTGGAGGTTTTCTGAATGTGAAACGTATACATGATGTGCTAAGGCAGCTGCAGGAATAGTCTTTTGATCATTTGAACTGTAGTAATAGCTTTATCATCAAATTGAGGGATACCATTGTGGTAGTTACAAACATAATAATAAGACAAATGGCCTGTAGCTGCATATGGGGATGTATTATGGTTTAATGCAATATAATGTGGTGAATGTGGATGTTGTGGAGATGAGAGACGGGCGCTACTTAATATATCTTATGTAGAAGAGAAGCGATGAACCTCTGGTCGGAGAGTTCAGAGGTAAGATGGGTGTGTCAAATATATAATGTCATTCCAATACTTGGTTTTCATGGTCGGTTCCACAACAAACACTCCTACAAAAGCTTTGGGTTTCCCCTTAGATAGCCGAGTTCTTTAGTTAGGTAAAGTTGAACTTGAAACGGATACAAAAAATGTTCTCGCAAGATATTCGTACAGCATTTCCCGAATAGAGTAAAATCTAGCTATCTCCTCAGTGGTCCTTGTCCCGCGAGAGATGTTCTCAAGGCGCCTAAAGTAGGTCTTAGATAACCCCATCAAAATTTCCTATTTGTTATCATATATAACTTCACAAAAGTCAAAAGAAACTTATGTAAACTTCATGTCTCAATCATATATAGTACCACATTAAATCTAGAAGTCCGACCGCGATATTCCTCTAACTCTCTATATAGAAGGAGACGCGCTTGAATCAGGGGCTCGCCAAATATGGAGATATCTAGTTAAGGGACAAGGACCACAGAGGAGCTAAAATCATCACCGTCCTCAGAATGGAAAAAAAGAATATGGGTATTATCAAAGTTATTCTCAAACCTCTGTCCTTTTGATTGCAGTAACTCGCGATAATATGCTATAGTGAGCCTAGGTAGCTTCTGGGTAGAGCCACTTCACTTACCTCACATTTGGAATACTCGCCTGTTACCTACCCCTAATGAGATGCACTTTTATCGAGCGTTATTACGTGACAAGTAGCTTTACTTAAATATGTGGGTCTCATTTAAGTTTCACACTTGAGTACAATTTCAATTCCCAAGTACAACAGAACTCGGTGGCGAAACTCCTCCTAGATTCCCACTCACAAACACAACCAGAACAGCAGAGTATGCAGCAGTGGCCGCGAAGACCGAATCCCTTTTCGCATTTGTCAACCATCCGACGCTGATTGCAAACAACACAGTCCAACCTCCCAACATTCCTAATATCGCGTATGGATTGTGGACAAAGTAAAGCGAGGTGATCGAGCCGAAGAGGAGGATCGCTGATAGTATCGAGCTGGTAATCGCCACCACTGTCGCGAGCCTACGCTCCGAGATGTGTGCGGAGTTTTCATCGCTGTTGCTGTCCGTCTATTTGGTGCGATTTGTCAGAAATCCCTGTTCTATACATCATAGTCTTCAGCAATGGAGCGAAGAGACTCACAGCAAAGAACCGACCGAAATGATTCAGTATAAAACCAGATAGTCGGTCTTGATCCGCTGGTACCCTTAGAGCAACGAGATCGTTCGGATCATCAAACATAGTTGCACTACTCCCCCAAAGTTGTGGTCTCGGCTGTATCTTCCCGCTCTCTCCTCCCAAGAACCAGTTTCGCATCGCATTTACAGTTGTAGGTGCTGGAGCTTTCGCGTTGAGAAGGACTTGGTGGACAGCAAGCGCTTCATCTGCCATGTTTCGTCAATTTAAGATCAATCGCAACATAGCGTTTCAGATACTCACGATACTCACTCAACCTCTCCTTTATTTTCAAGGCTAGATTTAGTCTTTCCGCCTGCTTTGGGTGTACAGCGTCCTCATTTAAATCCTTTTCTGTGGCGTACTGTTCGAATTTTCTCCAGTCGCTATGACATTCTATCGTTGTGCGATCCGTGGACCTTAGGTCATCTTCGTCTGCCCTTTTTTGGAGAGCTTCGAGCTCAGCGAGTTCGGCTTCCAGGAATAAGAGGTTTCGTGATGATAGTTGATCGAAGCGGCGAAAGATGGTCGTAGTTCTGTCTGGGTCGCTGGCAAGTTTCTGGGCGACTCTGGGGAAGCCGTTGATTGGCTTCGTAGTCCTGTTACCCAGCTGGAGGGTTCTATTCATTTGTATTTTTGCATTTATCTTTGGCTTGTAGAACTGCGCTGCTTCCTTTGTATCTTGTGCGGGATGAAGGAGCAGAATTCAATATGGGGACTATGGAGTATGCAGGCCTCAGCTACATGTACTGCCTGGTGACCAAGTTATTATGGCGCAGTGTTGGCAGCAAAAAGCATAACGAGGCGCAGACTGCGCCACCTGCTGAAATTTTCGCCTTCTTAAGTATTTCCCCCTTTCCCCTCTTTTCCCGCACTCTGTATATCTCAGCTTCTAGCCTTACATTTACTTGTCTTCAAACTCCTATTGTTGTCCGATGAATCTTTGACATCATGATGGTATCGAAGTCCCGCACCCGCCACTTCCAATCCCAGCAATTGCAACAAGTACCGCAATTGAAGCTTAAAGACTGGAGTTACAAACCCAGGAGAGCAACATACCAGCTTGATGTCAGCAGATCAGATGCGGGACTCGTTGGTATGATGGGAAGGGGACCCGTGGTTCCACCACCGTCTCCACCACCGTCTCCAGCACCACCAATGCACCACGACGAAGAGTTAATGTTTGGTCATGGTTACGAGCGGGAAGGTTCAAGAACACCACCTCTTTTTGCATACCACACGTACCCGGCTCCCGAGGATTTGTCATATCCACTATACCCTGATCCACCGCCATTCGGACCAAACTCTATTGGAGGAAAACAAAACAACTATCAGCCAGTTACTCTACCCTCAATAAATGACTCGCTCCAGTCAATCAAGCACAGAGACTACAACAACCTGCTACCCGCCATCGATCAGAACCAAGGAGAAGACAAGACTAAGAAGCACGGTAGATATAGCAGAAACGCTTCCGCTTGAGAAAGTACTAATATTTTGGCTAAGCAGTTTATGAACCTGTGCCAAAGCTTGATCGCACAATGACAAAACTTGCATTACACGGCCCGAGTTTTGAATTTACTCCTGCCGTTCCGTCTTATTTCCAATCGCAAGACATTCTCTCTCAGCGACTCCAAGAAGCAAACGGAAGGTATCTAGAAGGGCCAAAACCAGACCACTCTTCACCATTCAGAGTAGGCTCACCACTTTCTCCGCGCAGCTGGATCTCCTCTGCAAGTCGCACGAGAGAGCAGCAGAAGGCAGAGAACGATGCATGGGCACTTCAAAGACAACTAGAACGAACCTCTCCAGCAGATACGGCACCAAAAACAGTTTCACCTGAGGAAATTCACTTGTGTTATAATGAGATCCAAAAAGACCCATGGTACTCTCTATCAGCACCAGAGGAAAAGAGAGATGAGAGCGAACAAGATCTATGGAAATTCATCTCTCTCGAGCAAACTTACCCGGAGGATGCAGATTCAGGCAAAGACTCAAATATTATTAACAAGAGGGTTCTACTTCATGAATTGGATTCTAGCATCGATACTTTAGCAAAAGAACTTACATCCAACACAGGACAGGACTGGTCGACATCTTCGAGCATCGTCAATAATGATACTATGCCGAGCTATTGGAATAACATATCCTCTGTAGCGGTGACATCGCCTTTTTTCGATCAACCAACTCAATTCACCACGAATCGTCCAGTTACGGAAGATGTCTATCATGAAATTCAAAACTTCCATCAGTCAGCCTCGGTTCCGGACGTTGAAGGTATCTTCGACTCCTCATAACCGCAAGTAACTCAAGGGCTAATACAATTGACCAGATGTGCAATTACGAATGGCATCCTCTCCGAACAATGAGCAATCCTTCAATTCCATGGGTCCAACAAAACCAAATGTAGTTGTCTTGAAAAAACAACTTTATCAAGAAGGAAGCTTAACAGAGGAACAAGCACTACGAATCCGCGAACTAGGCACTGCGATCTTGCAGCGAGAGTCAGATTCGCAAAAATTGAATATGTCAAAGACCGAAGCTGGAGGTGTTCAAAGTCAATACTACGATACAATGAAGCTATCTGAAGCCGTGGGGCGACTCAACCCGTTTGGTAACCCGAAAGACTCTCAACGAACTTGGCGTGTTGACGATCCTTCTCCAGCCTCTTCTAAAAGCAGATCGAGAGAGAACAAGAGAAAGGTTCTCCGTGTGTTGATCAAAGGAAAAGAACATCTTTCGTGTCCAGACTCTGGGGCTTCGGAGAACATCATGAGTGAGGAATTTGCCAACCATGAAGGCTTCCACATCCGGCCGAGGGTGAAGATGTTACAACTCGGTAACGGAAAGTACGTCTGGTCAACTGGCAAGGTGTATACATCAGTAATAGTACCAGGCCTTCCACTTTCTAGGACGAAGCAAGCTTTCTTAGTGCTGCCTGATTGCCCTGTCCCTTTGATTATGGGGTTGCCATTTCTAGAGGAAGCCGAAATAATGTCAAAGAATTGGCACGTACTTGAAAGTTGTCCAGTGGAGTTGAAAAATATATCCCATCTTCTCTGGGTCGGACCGCCCCGCAACAGGATGAAGTGTTCGTTCGCTGGTCGTGATCTGATTGGTGTTGCTGATACTGGCAGCGACCTCAACATGATGAGTTTGGAATGCGCGAAAAGAGAAGGATTCGACATCGATCAGAGGGACAGTGCTCGAAGACGAATCAGATTCGGGGACGGATCGGAAGCAGAAACCGTCGGCCAAGTCTACGTGTACAATTTGGGATTCGACTGGAGTCAGCCAGAGACTGAAGCGCACGATACATCTCCTTCCAGTCCAAAGGATTCTCCCTCAAATGACGCCCCATCAGGCGTCTCAGAGGAAGATAATTACGAGGCTTTTCATGTGTTCCCCGGCCTACCGTCCGATTTGATATTTGGACGTGATCTTCTCGATAGACTTAATGCGTTCAATCTATGTCCCGATCTAGTCAGCGAACACCCCAAGAAGCGGAAGAGGCCCGATGAAGTGCCCGTCTCTGAGCTCAACATACTGATCAATGTCCGTCGCTCGATTTTCTCATTCTGGAAGCGAAGAAAAAACAACGCAGGAAACCCCATTCCCCTCGACGAAATGGAAACGCATAATGATGACTGGCATGCAGAACTTGGACGGCGCTCAATAGAAGAAGATAGAATTAAACGGTTGCCGCAGCGTGAGCAAGAACGAGCTCGGAGAGCTGAAAGAAGACAGGTTACAGAATGGGACCGACTTCACGCCCGTTGTCTTCACTGTCATCCTGAATGATTCAAAGCAGACCTGGGCACGATGGCAATATACATCGGATTATCGCGATATATCGCCGATAAATGTTTCCACGATACCGATATTTATCGTCTGAAAAGTGACGATAATCAATATTTTGTACCTAGAATAAGTATTTTTAGGGGTCGTTTTAGGGTTATTTTAGAGGGTTTTGAGAGGTTTCTACCTAAGAAAATTATCCTTACTTAAGTCACATGATTAAACTGTAACCTTCTGTCGATAATAAAACCTTAGGGTATTAACCTAGAATATTAGTATAGATTATAGTCTTGTTCAAAATACGGGACAGACCCGAATAGTAGTTAAGTTTAGAGTATTTAGTACTAGTATTATTAGTGGGTCTTCGATTCAAGCACTCTTATTAGTCCGGGGCCGGATTTATAGTTTTTCCACGTCCGTGCGCCAATAATCAATATTATATCGGATATCGTCAAAAAGACGATATCGTATCGTTAATATATTTACGATACTTTGCTAATACTTAGGTTTATATAGGAGGTTGTGAGAGGCCAGACCTCGAATAGCTCAAAGGTGTGGTTTCGACTATTCAATTAAGAAGTGCGTGAAGACTACATACATACAAGCTCTTTCTCTATATATAGAGAGAGGAAGAGCTTCTAGAATATTCCAAGAAACTGCTTAACAAATACATGATGTTGTGACAGACGTGCTTCAAGTAGAACTCAGAACAATTAACACTCTATTCTTAGGACAAAAGACGAGGAAAGAAGGAGAGCTCGAGAGAGCTGGGAACTATATACAAGCTCTTTCTCTATATATAGAGAGAGGAAGAGCTTCTAGAATATTCCAAGAAACTGCTTAACAAATACATGATGTTGTGACAGACGTGCTTCAAGTAGAACTCAGAACAATTAACACTCTATTCTTAGGACAAAAGACGAGGAAAGAAGGAGAGCTCGAGAGAGCTGGGAACTAAATACAGGTCGTGCGCGCTAGCGCCTCGCTAAGCGAGCATGTGACATCCAGCCCTCGTGACCATAACCGTCACAGATGTCAAGAGAATAGAACAGAAAAGTATAGAATAGAAGAGACTTGCTTGGCAGTGGGGTTATGGCCAGTGCTGAGCAGGGACTTTGGTCAGTGCTTAGCGAGGGCATGGCCCGAGCCTCCATCATGGGTTCCAACCCTCACAGAGGTAAAGGATATATTATTTAGGTTAAATAGCTCCTAGGGTACTTAAAAGGCTATTTACACCTTAATTAGTAGAGCCTAGGCTACTAAGCGCTTACTTAAGGCCTATCTTACTATCTAAAACTAGTAGCTAGCTTAGGGATAGTAAAGGGATAATAAGAAACTACTTTTTATAAGCTTATAATAATTAGTAGATTTATCATTATTATAAATAAGTAATCAAATAGATTAAATAATATATATAAGCTTACTTAGTTACCCTTAATACGTAAAACATATCCTTTACTAATACTTAGGTTTATATAAGAGGTAGAGGATATATTATTTAGGTTAAATAGCCCCTAGGGTACTTATAAGGCTATTTATACCTTAATAAGTAGAGCCTAGGTGTCACGAATCACGTGTTCACGTGATACTTGTCATAATAAGAGGCGCAACCCTCGACAGGCACATTCAGATTTCTTATAGCAAATGGGGATCGCTTAGGGTAGCTAGGCGATCCAAGGATTTCTTCCTTACAGAAGATCATGTGACTAGGGAGTATGAGGAAGTATAAGGGAGGCTTATACTACTCTATACTA
>CAJVRM010000008.1:0-67378 GCA_911693285.1 Hymenoscyphus albidus | reverse complement strand
GATTCTCAGCCAGTTACGCACTGATCTACTAGCCGCGAGAGACCAGATGGAAAGCTCATCAAACGCAAATAGACAACCAGCACCAGCATACCGGATTGGGGACCTAGTCCTTTTGAGCACTAAAAATATTACTTCCCCCAGGCCAATACCCAAATTTGATGCCAAGTATATTGGCCCCTTCCGAGTAATTCAAATCATCAATTCACACTCTTACAAGTTACAACTGCCTAGCGAACTCGACTCAATTCATCCAGTGTTCCATACCAACCTACTTCGGCCGGCAGCGGGAACGCCCCTCCCTGGCCAGTATAACCCCCCACCACCACCAATCGCAATAGATGAGAGTGGTGAGACTCTGTGGGCAATTGAGAAGATTCTTAATTCTAGAAGAAGAGGGAGCAAATTCCAGTATCTGATCCGCTGGCGGGGTTACAACGAGACTCACGACTCCTGGGAGCCACTATCAAACGTTATTAACGCACACCAATCAATACGCCAATACGAGAAGGACTTCGCCAATAAACCTTCTCCTACCAAGGTCGAGCGTCAAAAGGCTCTCAAGGAGCATAAGAAAGTGGTGGACGTGTCTGTAGAACCCCATATTTGAGTGTAGCTGAGCTAGAATTTTGGGGCCGGAATTGTCAGTGGGATTTGGAGGAAAGGGGGACCTTATGCAAAGGTTTTTGATTAAGTGAATATGGTAGCTTTGGAAGTCACGGGGAGTGCTTGGACCATTCCTGTTGTATGTAATTCAGCTTCGAACTGTAGACTGGAGAGCTTTGCGAACAATCTATTCATCAACCCCCTCCCTACCTTGACATGGTTTAGGCAATTACCGATATTCTAATGGAGAAGCCCCATATTCATTACAGTTGGAATTTTACGACAGTTGTAAGCTTAGCGAACCACTTTAACGTACTTCATAAGGAGTCCGGATTTATACGCAGTCCGGATTTTTTACCCCACCATCCAACTTTTAAAAACCATAGAGCTTTAATCACTTAATATTTATTTATATAAACTATACTATCTTTCTTATTCTCGATCTGGGCACCTAGGAGCAGTATGCGCTAGTGATCTACATATACTACAGGTTCGTGGTGCACGAATTCGTGGTTCAATTAGCGGGGCCACAGCTTCATCCAAAACCATATTATCACTATTTTGAATAAGTTCCCTCCCTTCCTGACCTGTAAGAACACCCCCAGTAGCAATATATTGACGTCGCACAGTCTTCTTCTTCTTTTGACGTTCAGATTCAGCTCGTAAACGTCGATTTTCCTCTGCCAAAACCGTAGCTGATTGCATAGCCATCTTACACCCTTTAACCAATTGATCTAATGCAATAGCAGTAGGGCTTGAGAGAACGTTTGTACGTCGTTTAATAGATGCTTTAATTGTCTGGGTTTGCTGATCTGCCTCATATGTATTATGGGGTGTCTCAGGGACCCAAGGTAGTAGGTTTGGAGAAAGTAAAGGAGGAGTAGGCGTATGTAATTGAGTATGTAATTTACTCAATACTTGATCTGGGTTGTACGGGACAAGGCCAGTAGTTGCGAATCCATTACAGATTGTGTTTTTGACCATAGTACTTGTACGGGCTACACGATATATTGAAAGGAAGTCTGGTTTATCGATATGATATGTGCCGGCTCGTACTAGCTCCTCGACTCCTCGTCCATAAAGTCGCTTTAAAACTGCAAAGCAACTAACATCTAATGGCTGTAAAAGATGAGATGAGTGCGGTGGCATACAAAGCGTTATGATGTTATGTTCTGAACAGAAAAGATCGAATTCGGGAGTAGAATGACTACCATGGCCATCGAGGATTAAAAGTCGATATACTCCTTTTACACGGTCCTTGGTATATTTCTCAAATACGTCTGAAAGCCACTTAAGACCTAAGGAATCATTGGTCCACCCTTTATCACTAAGTGCAATTGTCCAATCTGCTGGTAATTGATCTGTATACCAAGTCGATATATGCACCTTGCCCTCAAATATAACCATTGGAGGCAACACCCATCCATCTGCACAAATTGATTCGACAACTGTAACCCATTCGCGATTCCCTGGTTGTATATGAATAGCCCGTCCTGTATATTCTGACCCTGTAACAACTTTTGCGGTCGCAATTACTCCCATCTGAAAGCCAGTCTCGTCGAAATTGTATATATCCTCCGCTAGTATACCATATTTCGCAACAATATTATGTACTAATCGAAACCAATCTCGGATAATCGTAGGATCCTCGCATTTTGCGCGCTTATAGTCGTATTTACGAGTGTATTTCGTCCGTAAAGAGTCGTGGCGCTTTATAAAGTTGTCAACCCAGCATTTTCCGACAATAATTCGACCTACTCCAGTTCGCTTTTCCAGTAGTAAATCGGCCATTTGGCGTATCGAATCTTTCCGTACTGGCAGACCTCTAGCTTCCATTGATAACATCCATTGTATAAGTGCTGATTCCTCGAGGTCGGTGAGTTTCTGGTTTCGGGGTCGGAAATCGCGTTGTGGAATAGCTCCCTTGACGCGGTCGTAAGTAGTAGAATATGGCGCGTCGTACCTTGTACAAGCTGCTTTTAAGCTTGTAAATTGACCCTTATTGTATGCATTGATTGCAAGAGCAATTTGACCTTCTTTTCGAGACATTTGAACAATAATTGGGTAAGTTATGTAGATTGAAAGTGTGTAGGGTGGTCAATGGTGGGGTAAAAAATCCGGACTGCTTATAAATCCGGACTCCTTATGAAGTACGTTATATAGATTAAGACAATACTAATACAGTCGCATCGGTCTATAACGGTTGTAACTTCCTGCAGCGATAGAACTACGGGGTTCTCTTCAAGGTTGACAATAACGAAATGACAAACAAATCAAGCAATATTCCACTCGTGCGTGCTTAAGTCCATTCCATAATATAATGAGCGAGTTTTGTCTTCACAATGTAACATGAAATGATCAGACTTGCGTGACAAAAAAAAGTTGTATTATCGTTAACACATTAAACCACTAGCTAAAGTGTTCAAAGGTTCCATACCACTACATACATTTCCTATTTTTGTAACAACCATCAATTCACTTTTTCGGTTCATGTATATATCAAATCATCCCGAGTCCTAGCTCATTATTCAAAAGAAAACTGTATGTCTTTAGTTGCAAGTTCCACCGAGTGGGTTGCAGCCAGTGCCGCAGTGATCAGCGGTAGTTCCACACCATCCATACTGGGAGCTGGAAAACTCGTTAGCAATGTAACCCTTTCGAAAGGTCTAGGTGTACTTACCAGCAGTTTCCAAACGTGGAGCCAGCACAAGTAGTTGTGCTAGAGCAAGTTCCATCGGTGGAAACTGGCTTTGCTGGTGTGGTTGGAGGAGTCTTTGCAGAAAATGTCAGATTTTGACTTGAAAAAGTTTTGATTCTTGTGACGTGGGGATGGAAATCGATATTTCGTTGGACGATGAGGCCAAAAAAAAACACAAAAGAAAACATGAGTAGATATAGACTTTAAATTATGCCCTTGCCTTCTTGAAGGAATTCACTTTACGCTCTTTCAACGGCGTAGCCACCAAGGAGTTGACAAGTAGAGAAGAAAACAGCTAGCGTACCTGTGAACCGGTGCAAGTTCCCGATCCAGCCTGACATCCAGCTCCGCAGTGGTCTGCAGTGCTACCGCACCATCCGTACTGGCTGCAGCAGTTACCGAATGTTGATCCTACGCAGGTAGTGGTTGCTCCACAGGTCCCATCAGTGCTAATGGCCAATCCCCCGGTAGGTGGTGTTGGAGTAGTTGGAGTGTTTCCACGGTACCAGTTTGCCTTTGGGTCGGCAAGACAATCACCGACGGTGACACCTCTATATCCCTTTGCCCGCATGGAAGCAAGCATATAGTCAGTGAGGTTGTAGACACTCAACGGTTGAATGTCGTGTTCAATTTGCAAGAAAGCGTCACGCCCAGGGTTGGAAGGGTTGATTGCAGCATCCCAAATGTTTTTTGAGTTTTGGATCGATTCTGGGGTTGGGTTCAAGTATCCAGCGGTATCCAAGTCAAAGTCTAATCAAGGATTAGTACAAATGAACATCTTATTCCTCATGAAAATCCTCCAGTGTACTTACACGTAACGTGATATCCAAGGTTTGCGAGACGGGCACCACAGGTAGAGTTGCATTCGGAATAAGGAGGTCTCATATATGTTGGGAAATATCCAAGAATGTTTCTGATAGCCATTTCGTTGTGAATCATTTGGTTGTCGAAAGTTACGGGGTCCAAGGAGGACAAATTCTGATGAGACCAGGTATGAGAAGCAATTTGGTGACCTTCTGCAGCCATACGCTTGATGATGTCTGACCACTGCGGAGTGGTGTCGATCGCACCCTTTCCAAGATTGTTTCCAGCTGTATTGTGGTTGGTATCAAGTTTCGAGCCAGGAATTTGAACATACTAATGAAGAAAGTGGCTTTAGCCCCATAGACAGCAAGTTTGTCTAACAGATCAGAGGTGTATGAGTATGGTCCATCATCAAAAGTGAGGGCAATATCTAGGCGACAATTTAGTATTTGAAGTATACTCTCAGACAGGGTATCTCACCTCCAGCAACCGAGCAGTCGTAAATCCCGGCTCCACCATATGGGACACTTCCAACCTTTGGTCTGGCAATGCTTGCGGTAGATGCTCCGGCAGGAATTTTGTTTGCATCGCAACCGGGTCCATATTGATAGAGGCAGTCCGGGGCAGCGCAGTATTCCTCGGTAATTCCACACCATCTGATCAGTTTCATTAGTCCAAGACTTCAAATAACACATGCTACCTTCAAAAGGAGGGAATAATTACCCAGCACCTGAGCAGCATCCTGTCGCGCACGATCCAAACCCGGGTCCGCATCTTCCCTCGGTATTCTGTCTCTCCACAACTTCGCGCTTGGCTTCAATGTGAGCTGGAACAGCTGCATCTGGCAAAGCGCCTCGAGCCTTCATCTCTGAGAGGAACTTTCTCCCACCCAGCAATTGTGGAACGACGGCATTGGCATCACTGGAGACGCTGTGAGCGCTGGTGACAGAGGCGATAGCGCCGACAATAATGGTTGTGTATTTCATGATTAGATTAGGGGGCAGTAAAAAAAAGCAAAATATTAAGCAGCAGCAAGTCGGTTTGACGCAGATAAAACGAAGGACTGCGATTAGATGTTCAAGTAACTTTTCAATGAAGAAATAGTTGACGAGTGAAAGAGTGACTTCGCGGAGGAGTGAAGCTCTATGTATGAATTGAAAGTCAGCGCTAGTATTCCCTACAATCAACATGCACAGACAGCACACTAGCGCAGTAATCTTTTGTTAAGTGGGTAATGGTCAGAATCCCTGTTGTGAGCGGGCGAACGTGCATCCATTATGATAGGGCAGACGGTTACATTTTGGGTATTTTTCAAGGGTACCCCTCACACATCGAGCACCAACTTACTTCGTAGAGCTTCACTTGGCTTGCGTCCGCTTGAACGGGCCGTCATGTCGACAAATGCTGTGAGCAGCGTATAGAAGCAGCAAGAAGTAAATCTCAGAATTTATTTTGTAACCCCAAACGCGGCTGAAATACACGCTAGAGAGGGTGGTAATTACTTGAAAATAAGCAGAAAAAATGCCAAAAAGAATACCAAGCAGGACAAGGAAGGATTGCGGAGGAAAGTGGAAACTCGAAAGCAAATTCAGGTACGTATAACGTACGTTCTCGGTACACTTGTTCAGGTTTCGCAGGAACCCAAATCCGCTCTCTGTACGTAAGCGAGAGAAACGAACATGGCAGACAGGGACAGAATCCTGAGCAGATCATGTTGATCCAGACGCATCGGGGCAGTTTACCGGTACGGCGCCACCCTCATCGGATATTTGAAACCCAAAATATGCTTACCTTGCTATCAGATGATAATTCCATTGCAGCTATGAATGCAGTTGTCAAAGGTAGGGCGTCTTCTCCTAGATGGAACTGGTGGGAGCGTTCCCCGTGTACGGATGACTTGTGCTGGTGTTTACACCACCATCACCACCCAAAATTTGCTCGGAATCCTTCCGCAATTCTCAACCGTGATTGGAAATGGAAGGGGATGCTTCAGCAGTCAGCGGCCCACATACCTATATGCGCCAATCCTTGTTCAGTCGGGTTCGTTTCGGTCTTTGTGCTTTTTCGAGTTGTAGCGCAGGGTCCCCTTTGACATCCCTCACCTCCCCTGAATCCATCCGAGTGCCTTCCAATTCCCACTCCACGAACGCGTAAGGCTGCAATTTGAGCGGCTCACCTCGGTAATTCCAACTCCAGAGCAAGGTTATACTCTTTAGAGTTGCGATGTTGTGCTCTGTACCGAGATTGCTGCACATCCTCGGGTGGTGTAAAGCTTGGTGAAGGATGTATAGATACGCCGTACATCATCTGGAGTCGTGTCTGCTTTTGCTGTGCGATGCGCTCGTTGGAAGTGGTGGTTGCCTCGACTCATTCTCCCTCGGTTGTCAGCTCAACCCACAAATACGAGACTCCCCTTTTTGCGGAAACTTATTCAGGCGACTCCCTGTGGCAAGCGCCGCAGCCCCCGTTTGACCTCTAGCAGCAACGATGTGGTACGGCCTCACTGTGCGCATTACTTGAATTGAGGGCGATACGAGCTTTGAGTTGTGAATGCATGAGGTGTGTGGTATGACAGTCAAGGCTGCAGTATGTTTTCTTCCGATACCATTTCAGCCTGTCATAATGCACTAAAAACAGAAAACAATATTACATGCACGTGATGTAAGTCACGATTGCATCCACTTCATGATTGTGTACTACCACCATCCAAGGAATTTGGCATACTCAAAGCTTTATCAAATTCAAACCTCGAGCCAAGTGCTTCTTCTCGTTGGTATTGAACCAGGCCTATGCATTACCGTACTATTTCTACCTGGAAGATTACTGTAGAGAAGCTTTGTTAAGTTTCACTACAGAACAAAGCTTCTCTACTCCGTAAATAGATTTCTGCCTGTTTCCTCCTACCCCGCCCGCCCACAGTAAACGAGCACGCTAGTCTGTAGTGTGAAAACCCCGTAACCCTGAACTTGTTTTCTCCTTCTCAATATTTTCTTACATACATATCACGCGCAGCTTGATATCTTCTCTCAGCTCAGCTCGCTAATTTGCGGACCGAATATACATACAAGTACTATTCAAAATTTGCTCAGAATATTCTCTCGCATATACTCATTATCCAGGGAGGGAATTTTCTCCCCTCTCAAGTGTTAAAGCAAAATGCCACCAACAAGGGTCTAATCATCTTGCTAGTGATGTGAAAATGATCCACGAGCTTCTAGTAACTATTCAAATATGATAATCAGGCACCTCTATATCACAGCTGAAAAAAACCCTCCCTATTCAGGAATTTCGCAGGTGACAAAACTTTAGGACAGCCCGAAGGTTGAATATCAAGATGTTATAGAAGATGGAGCATTGACAACAAGGACATGTCACCAAAACCTCTACAACCATATCTCCCAAAATCTAAAGAAGGTATTCCAAAGTTTCGAGACACCTCACGACTTGTCCTTATCCAACTTTCACAAAGGGATCACACTATCAAGAACCAGTCCATCAAAACATATTCAAAGACGTATCTTATTAACAACAAACGTCACAAATAAACAAACCAGGCCTCACTCCATTCAACCTACACTAACACTCTGGACCGATTTATTCCACACTATCTAAGTAGTAATCAACATTCAGCACATATAGAACAATATTCCATATAATCATTCCATTCCATTCCACCTAGAATCCTCCAGAGCACCTATATAATAGAACCATTCCATTCCATCAATCAATCTCTAGAATTCCAGGATTTCTACAAAATTCCACGTAATACTAAATATCAATAGATTCAAATAAATATCAGTATTTATATAGACTTAAAAGAAAATCTTCACATAATATATCTAGGACTTTCTATACCTATACTCTATATATCATATCACTAGTCCTAAGGAGTTTCTCCCTACTCCCTATATATAAAAGGTACTTGTAATAACTAACCTACCAGGCCTAGTACATATTTTTGGGTTATGTAACGTTCCGAATAGAAATTCCATATATTCCATAGAATATATACCTCTAGAATGGAATAATTCTAGCAAATCCTAAAATGGAATAGACAACTTCCAGAGGAGGGCTCTGGAATCGAATAGCATTCTAGTTGTCGAACGTTGGTAGTAATTAAGTCAATAAAGTACTTGCCAAATCGAGTTGAATATGGATTTTCGCTACTCTAGTTGAGTAGGTGCCACTACTCAACTCAACTACTTAAATTATATACGCCTCCCAAAATTTCCAAAAGAAGCTTTCCTAGGTGTTTAAAGCCACCCAATTCTCAGGCAGCATAGCCCAACCAGTCGACCAGCTAATTGAAAAGATCATGGCCAACACCAACCCCTCTGTCGACTAACGATACATGTGTTTCTAGAAAGCAAAAGCAATGAGCCGCAGCCCAAAACGCAGCTCTAAGGAATAAGTCGTATTCCCTCCGTTCATACACTGAACACATCGTATTGAATAGAAGAAGAAGCCTCTTAAATCTTTGCAATACTTATGACTCTCTAAATCAAATGTCTTCTCATATAAAAAAACGTGCTCAGATACCCGTGAAGAAAAAAAAGGGAAAACCCATAGAAAATTGCATTCATCACATTATATTCATCTAAGGTGTTTTCAACGCTCGTTCATCTGATGCACTCAACCTCTCCCCCTAAATTCTCTTCTCTGAACTCCTCTCCCTCCCAACCACATCCCAGTCTCAGAGGTATGCAAAGTACTCTCTCCACAAAGAGACGGAAGAACTGAACAATGGCAGCAAAATAAAGGAGGAAGAAAAAAGCCCCAGGGAAAAAAAACTAAACACAAAATGCAAAGCTAGAATCTCTTCTTTCTTCGCCTTTTCCCTGAAATCTGCCTTATAACCTTTATGTGAAGAATGGTGAGGCCTTTTGGAACCAGAGTGAAGAAACAATCGCCCACAACACGCTGGAGAAATTAAACAAAGGCTGTGTGAATCCTGACCAAAGGCAAATGTATGTCCACCCCCCTAACTCCGTGTAATAACTCATGTGAATCATATATAATCTGATGACCAACATGAATTCTTTGATGCATAGCTAGCCTCTCGGGCCAAGACGCAAATCGTCCGAATATTGAAAAAGAATCAAATCGCCAATATGCTATGAGCAAAGCAAAATTGATTAGGTGGCTTTATTTTTGACTTATTTGCCGTTCTTTCGGAATGCTAGGAGATCTGACAGACTACCAAGGGTGCAACCATGCTTCAAAAAGTCGTGTTGTAAAAGCTCGTTGGCGGATGCTCTGCTTCTGATGTCAACGCACAGACAAACCGATAGGAATGCCTTTAGCTCCTTGCTCAATTTTTCTGGTTTCTTCAAGCGAGGCGTTCCATTTGTCGCAATGAGGTAAAGTGCCTTGAGTGGCTCTTCATTCAAGTAGGGTGGCTCTGATTCAATCATTTCTATGGCCATGATACCCAATGACCAAATGTCGACCTTAGGACCATACTCTTTTTGCTTTACAACTTCAGGAGCCATCCAGTAGGGTGTTCCAACCATGGTTGCACGCTTTGATTTAGACTCAGTAAGTTTTGCGCAGAAACCAAAATCAGCTAAAAATTTGTTAGTATAGTTTCCGCTAAGCGATACACAGGTGTATACATACTGATTTTGACATTTCCACGGGCATCAAGGAGAACGTTGTCACTCTTGATATCACGATGAATGATGCTCTGTTGATGCAAATGCTCCAGACCTCGGCAAGTCTAGTGGTTATTAGTAAACAGAAAAGAATGATTCTTCGGATAACTTACCTCAAGACAAATAGTAGAAATTTGATCTTCAGTGATGTTTGGATTATTGTCAATAACATCAGTCAAAGCACCACCCTCCATATATTCCATTACCACCCACAACTCAGAAAAGTTATTTCGTAAGAAAGCGTCCAAGAAGTTGACAATGTTTGGGTGCTTGCTGTCCTTCATCACCATGATCTCGTTTACAATTAGCTCCTTTCTTGGCTGGTGTGCCAAATCCATCTGCTTAATAGCAACTTGGGCTTTGCTGCCTTGTTGTCGTAAAACCTCTCTTGCAACTGGGGACAAAGGATTCTCCTTGACCTTGGCAACGTACACTGAACCTGAGGCACCTTGACCGATCTTCTTCTGCTTTGAATAGGACATGTTAGGATCATCTTTTGAAACTGCCTCCTTTAGTTTGACCATAACCTCACTTTCACTCATGGTAGACATGCGGACATCCTTTTGTCTTTCAGCTGCCGGTGGCTTAGATGTAAGAGCTGCCTCCGCTGCCTTAACTGCGTCGTTTGACTGGCCATTGCTGGAAGGTTGTTTGTTGCCAACATTGAGGGGCTTGACTTGGTTGACTGGAGCAGGTAATCGGGATGGCTGAACGTTTTGCGGTGGCTGCCGGGCTTGTGGTTGTGATCCGCCATTTTGGTAGCGTGGTTCTTGTCTTTGGGTTTGCTGCTCTGGTCTTGCTGGCGAGCGAGATGCACTCTTCTGGGTGGAGACTGGAGGGCGAGCCTGGCCATTTGAGGTAGGAGCAGAAGGTGCTTGTCTTTGGGTTCGTAGTGATGCAGGAGCCTGAGCTTGCTGGGGTTGGCGTGGGGCAGGAGGCGCAGCTCTACTTGGGTTATATCGGTCAGGTCCTGGACCACCGCCGCCATATCCACCAACTTCTTGCTGAGCCATTGGAACTCGAGTTTTTGGCAGAGAAGCATTATACTCTTCCAGTTCTCGTCGTTGCTGTTCCAGTTCTCTCTCTTGCTGTTGCTGACGTTGCTGCGCCTCAAGCTGCTGCTTTTGGCGTTGGTCGTCACGCACCTGGGGATTAACATAATTTGAAGCCATTTGTTGCATTTGCTGGCGTTGTTGGTTGGCTTCAGGAACGGATGGTCGGTTGGGTGCATTTGAAGTTGAATTAGGTCCATAGCTAGGATTGCGTTGGCCGTTTTGAGTAGGTCGTTGAGGAGCTATACTCGCACCGCCCATACCGCCCATACTTCCAGGGCCCGCATATCCCAATTGTTTACTCTGATTTCCAGCAGGAGGTGGTGTTGGTGTGAGGCTTGGGAACTGGTTCGGGTCCTGTGCTCGCTGGGTGATATCAGAGTAGAATTCCAAAACCTCAAATACCGCTTGTGGGTTGCGCTCATAATCTTCCTTGGTAATGGCTGAGGAGTTGAGCAACTTTGACCACTCTGGAGGTAGACCAACAAACTCTCCAGTTTGAGGGTCGAATCCGACATGAACCGAGTGACTGAAGTTGGTGGGGTTGCTAACACCACCCATTCCAGGGCACCTTGCATATATAAAATCGATCCAGTCGTATAGTTCGTCGTCGCCTTTGACCTTAATCTGAAGTGTCTTTGCACCCTGACCGTCATCGTCTCCTGGGTTGTTCGAGCTGCCATTCAAAGTTCTTTTGATTTCAAAAATAGTACCTGCGGCCTCAACACGGGAGACACCTAGTACATCTTTCAATACTATCTGGTACACCAGTTTGCCGCCTTCTGTTTTGTGGAAGTCCAGTGCCTCTTTTCTTAGGATTAGGAATTTTTGCTTCCATGGGCTGATGAAGTTCTTCCCCTCTTTGACGGAAGCCCAGCCTTCCTTGATTACGGCAACCCCACCTTGTCCGTCCATATTTGTTTGTTGTCGTGCAAGTGGGAGAGAGACAGTGGAACCAGTATATGTTGAGGTAGCTGTGCGAGTGATTGGGGAGTTGATGCTCATCTGTGACATGTTTCCCGGTAGGTTTGCAGTTGAGGGCGTGAGAGTCAGTTGAGGTCGCTCTGTGGGAGGCCGTGGGGCTGGTCCTGGGTTCATAAACTGACCAGGTGTGTAGATACTATCAACATATTCAGTATTAATTGATAGGCTCCGTGGAGTCACTGGTCACGTCTGGAAAGAACGATAAGATGAATGAAAAGAGGTGAGAGGAGAAAAGCTGATTCACAGCAAAGAGTGAAGGCCAGTTTGAGTTTAGCCCGGCCATGCAAAAGCGGATTAGTGGTCCACTTGAATCCCCTGTGTTTCCGCAAACTGTACTTGTAACAAATAATGATCTGTGCGAGAGAGCCCAACGATAACGTACCTGTTCTGCGAAGCCATGCTGGCCGACGTTGAGAGGTCCGTCGCTTAGATGCTTGCCGCCTGGGGGTATGTATTCCAAGGTCAAACGATGAGGTTGTCGCCTTTGTCGCGGCGGGGTATCGGTATCGTGATGTATGGGGATCCGATCTGTGAGCACCAACGCGTTCAGCGACAATTCTCTCTCTCAGGTGCACAAGGTCAAGAGGGAGACACGTACAGATCGAGGCGACCGACGATGTCTAGTCCAGTACATGTACCCTCTAAAGGGACCGTTGAGGGATGCTCTCCCTTCACCGTCCTCCAGCCTCGAGTCTTGCGGCAAAGCGCGAACAGCGTGTCTGAGGTGGTTGGAAACGTTTGTCGCAGCGGTGTACAGGAGGGAGTGGGAGTGGGAGTGGAAAGGAGAGAATGCGCGGTCTGGTCGGTTTGGACAGGACAGGACTGCGGATTTGCAGTACTTCACGTTGGTAGCAGGAGAGGGTTAGGTGTTGTCCACGAAGCTGTATGAGCGAGTGATTCGGTGCAGTGACACTCTCCAGATGGAAGTTGCGCTGAATGGGGGTTTAAGCTGCCCACGGTCGGTGGATAAAAAGACAAAAGCGGCGATGACTTGTGAAGCTGAAGCTGAAGCCAAAGCCGACTCGAGCCCTTCTGCTGCCAACCATGTGCAATGTTTTCATGTGCCCTTTGACCACAGATCTTGCTACAGTATACGGAGTCTCGCTCTTCACAAAGAATCTTTATATTGCATCATAAACACAATTACGATTATGGAATTTTATCCAGGATAATCCGATCGGTTGGGCAGTGTGACCGGTACCAATCTCTCCTTTCCAGGAAACGGAAGTCAGAAGTGTGGAGTAGGTACCTAGGTACCTAGGTACCTAGGTACGAAGATACTCCGTCCATACAGTGGATTCTCAGCCCATCAACCTCCTTCATGCCGCTTTTCCTCTGCTCCTAAGATGGGAATGACGACAGCGCGCAATTGTGCAAGAGAAATAGACATAGGTGTATAGGTAAATATGTATAGCAGGCGAGAGCAGGCTTTGTATAGATATATAATTGTAGGATTTTTCGACCCTACTTCCAGGGAGGTCTCGGCCACAGTTAGATGTAAAGATGTAAAGATTCACAGATATATGTTCTACCTCCGTACCTAGGTAGGTAGGTGCTGAGTGCTCCATAATCAGTTCTAGTGCATACGTGTATATCTCCATTTCAACCCCTCCACCATCACCAACATCACCAACCGCCATCCAAACAGCCCTGGAGATCACCACTACGGTAGGGAACTCATGAAACTTTTTATAGGGGGTGCCGCTTTCTCCCCGCTGGCATGGTGTTTTTCTCGTGGTGTTCGTGACAGGTTAGGTTGGGCTGGGCTGTGTTGGCGCTGAGGCGAACTGGGAGGGGCAATTTTGCGCGACAGATGTGACAGTGTTTGTTTCATCGCCGAGTGAAGCGTATTGCCGAATGTCTAATTGAAACTTTTATAGTTCGTCTAGTCGTGCTGTACTGGACAGATTAGAGGTACGAAGACTCCCTCGAGTCTTGACAGTGATTCCTCGAGAGTGCGAGGCTTCAGTACCGTACCGTACAGTAGGATCTGCCGTGAAACTAGAAACAGGACCAAGACAATTAACGCCGATGCTGAAAACGTCCGGACTGATTGGTTGCCGTGATGGATGTTTCCAGCTCCAGTGCATAGCGCAATAATGTCCGCGTCCAATGCAAATGCACTTGTGACAGGCATTTCATGGCAATTCGCTTACCCGGTAAGTGGTGATGTTTGGATGAATGCTCACTCGTACTGTATTCGTACTACAGTATAACCATCTCCTGCCAGACAGAAAAAGTGGTAGTAAACCAGTCCTCGTTGCTCTAATAAATGCAACCTAAGCGATCAACCTACCCGGCTAACAATATTTGCCTTTATCATCCCAGGGAGTTTACTTAATCACTCTGGTTTTTTGATGTAATTGGAACAATGATCGAGTCAAAATTGAGTTTCAGTGAATAGACTGAAGTGCCAACGATATCATGGTCACGTTTTTCTGACGGAAATGGAATCCTCCGGGCGTTTCCGACTGATCAGTCCTTGACAATCTTGAGATATTTACAACAAACTGAATTTAGATCTCCAAGTAGCACGTAACCTCTCAAGATGAGGGGCGACCTCCTGCGCCTGGCGCCCTCTCCTCAGACCAGCCTTATCGTTGTTTCAACCGTGGTCACGACAGTTGCTCTACTGAGCCTCGCCCGGAAAACTTTGAATCCCACACCACCAAAAATCATAGTTGGCCCCAGAAATTCTCTTCTCCCCGACCTTTCCAAGGAAGAGCAAGAGTCACTTCCCTATCCCCCAGATATCTTCCCAGGGGCAAGGGATGTGGAAAGCCCGGTTCGTATTTGACTAACAGCCCCAGAAAACAATCCCAACATTAATACGATATGACTAGTATGGAACAATCAGAGTCTACGAATGGGGGCCAGAATCTGGACGAAAAGTGCTCCTTATCCACGGAATATCAACTCCCTGTGTCTCCCTAGGTAGCATCTCCCGTCTACTGGTGGAAAAGAAAAACTGTCGGGTCATGCTACTTGATCTTTGGGGAAGAGGGTACTCGGATAGTCCTGATTTACCATATGATTCTCGATTATATACCACGGAAATCCTACTTGCTCTCACTTCTTCGCCTTTGGCATGGACTCCGGATGGATTTAGCATTATCGGTTACTCCTTAGGAGGGGGCATCGCGGCCGACTTTGCTGCTTACTTCCCAAAACTGGTGAAGGGGATTGCCTTACTTGCACCGTCTGGTCTCTTGCGTCCACACCATTTGGGATGGTCCTCAAAGGTGATGTTTAGTGGTCTCATTCCGCAGAGAATTCTGGAAAGTAGCATTAGGAAGAGACTCACCAGCGGGCCGGCTGGTACGAATACTGTGCAGAAGCTTCGTGGGGAGAAACCAACTGAGACTGTCGCCGCTGGCCCTGAGGATGCTGTGGTGGCTGAAGCCACAACCGGAGCGAGTAGTCCTCATTCCAACAGCGTTCCTTTAAATGAAGACAAGCCGCATTTGACGGTTGAGAGCGCAGTAAAGGTACGCATTTTAACATTTGTGTCGAGGGTCTTTCAAGACGCACGCAGAAAGATGGGAACCTGAACCGAATCACTGCTAACGACTTGGGATACAACAGTGGCAAATTCAACACAATAAGGGCTTCATTCGAAGCTTTGCGAGTTCCATAAAATACAGCAGTATCAGTGGTCATGCACAAACCTGGGAGCGACTTAGAAATTTCGGAAGCCCCGTGGTCATTCTGGCGGGCAGAACTGATCCTATAATGTAAGTTGATGTTCTCTATAGCAGCTTCTGCAATTTTGGATTTGAGACGCAACCTGTTGTGCTAATTGAAAATAGTATCCCAGCCGAATTAGAAGAAGATGCGAAGGCAGCGATTGGCGAGGAGAACGTAGTGTGGCGAGTTCTAGAAGGCGGCCACGAATTTCCCATCACGCAACCGGAGAGGGTTGTTCAAGAGATATGGGGAGTCTGGGAGGCTTGATTCGTAGTGACAATGTTTACTGCAATGGATAATCTCTAGAATGTGACACCATGAAATAGTTGCGGTTACATACAGCAATAGAAAATTAAGCGAGGAAAATTCCAAGGTTGGTGCTTCTTAAAATAGTAGCATCTAGATGTGGATTCATATACCGTATAACTTGGTCGGGTGCCCTAAGACTTAGTTCAGATCCGTCAATGAATTTAGACTGCTCGTTAGCGCTTGTACTTATCTTAGTTATCTAGCTTGGAAAAATGATGAGGTAATTTCATCACTTCTTCGCATCTCACACAATAACATCACAAAATCAGTATCTATCTCTCAGACTCTCGTTGACCAACTCAAGAAGTTGGAAAGATGGGTTGTATCGCCTGCATTCATATAAGTTGTTTGACTATCGGCCTGTTGATGCTCCTTACCTAGCTGCGAGCTGCGGGGCCCTAAGCGAAATCTAACCCTTATTGAATGAAGCTTCGTAGGAGTGAGCACTCATCACTAGTTGCAACTATTAATCCGGCTCTTATCCATATCGGCGGCTCTTAAAGTACAGGACTATACTGGCGATACTATTTCTGTCGCCATCTAATTCCAACTAAACCGTTAAACGGACCCTGACTAAATTTTCGAATCTGTAGTCCGCTCGTACTTAACCATAAGCACCTTCAAAAAGAAGTCATAATGTTTGTGACTTCAGAAATCAACCTCTTCATCAGCGTGGAATCTTATTTAAAAGATACGGCGGTCGAGTCTCTATCATGTCCATCAGAATATCCTCACCACTTCACTTACCACTCACTCCATCCCTTCTTCGCCCCCCTCTTTCAGAGGACGACTACTTGATTTACAATTCCATCAAGAGAAAAACCCCAAAACCAAAAACCAAAAAGATGTCTCTCCACGACTATTCTCCCCCAGGTCACCTTAACCACGCAATTCCTCAAATCATCTATCCCCCCAACGACGAAGACGACTTGACACCGAGACTGCCAACAAGACCTCCCCTCTCACACAGCGTATCCAATCTTTCCGCCGAGTCCACGGAGTCATCATTGAGCACTAATACCGTCGCTACAACAATATCCACTGCCTCGGGTCCAGAATGCAAGAGCACTCTGCAAGAGGAAATGTATCTTGCGCTCTTCGGTAAAGCCTTCCATCCAAGTAAGTACATACTCTACACATAAGTCCTTCCATCTCATTCCAAACCACCGACTAGCCACCCTCCCATATACCACTTAACATCCCATTATCTCATAATCCCAAGAACAAACCAACCTAACACCCCTCAGAACCACCCCACCCATCCACAACACCACCAACCCCCTGGACCGACACCGAACTCCTGCAAACCACCTCCCAGCAACCAAAACCAAAATCCATCCTCAAACCCCCCACATCGCCAACAAAACCCCCCGCAAAAGTGCGATTCCTCCTATCACCAACTCCCACCCCCTCAACCTCAAACCCCAACACCCTACGGCCCCCCACCATCCACAGCGCCCACAAAACCAAACCCGCATCTGTCCATCCAACACCCAAGAAACGGCCCTCTCAAAACACAACCACAAATAACAACAAAGGAACACCCCACCCACACCTCCTTACAAAAACCCTCCCTCCCCATGCTTCTCAAAAAGAAGGAAAAGAGACACATCAACAACACCAAGAAAGAAACCCAAACCCAACCCCAAGCCACCTCCCCATCAACATGAAACCCCGAAGCGGACACACCTACGCCCTAGGAATCGAGGGCTTAAAAGGCCTCCAGAATATCAAGGGACCGAATCAGAAGGGGTTGTACTTCCATGGCATGGGAGGTTAGGTTAGGTCAGGTTAGCTCTGGACGGGCAAGGCGAGGAAAAGGTTTGGAGTTTTGAGACTGGCAGGCTGGCTAGCGAATTTGGTTATTTCCTGAGTGAGAGTAGATGATGCGATGATACCCAGATTATGTTATTAGGTAGCGGTGTTGAATAGAATACGCTTGTGTTCTTCGTGTACTGTACTCTCTTGATAGAGTGAAAATTTATACTGGTAGTCTGGTAGAATGAGAAGCGGTAATGCCCCTGCTCTGTCGAATACTGTAGTGCCTCTAACATCTCCCTCAATTTCTGGTTAGTTAGGTAAGCCGTAGGTGTTATCCAGCCCAAGAGATTCGAGAAATCCTACCAAACCTAAACGTAATAGGAAGCAGAAAAGCCGTACCAACTATCCAACGTCTGGACTTGAAACTTTCGAAATGCTTCCCAGTCATATCACAGATTAAAAAAAAACACATGAAAGCATTCTCACAAGTGACCGATATAACACGAGAAGGCATAGTCAACATCTTTTTCATTCGTGGCCGCACTAAAATTTGGCCCATATCAAAGCCTACGTGCCCTGCTTAATAAACATCACAATCCAGTTTTCTACTTTACAATCCCTTCATCTCTTAACGCCACGCTTGAAATTTTCCTACAGAATCCCATTTAGGCATCTATCAATCCCCATAGATGCCAATTCCGGTAAATGCCACAAGAGAAGAATGTGACCAACATCTAAAACGAAAGGAAAAGGACTATTCGGAAAGGGGGAAAAAGGGAGTTTTAATACAATTCTTTTCTTCTGCATCACTCATTCCTTCATGACAACAGATTACGTAACGACGGGCTCGCACTTGCGCCTCCATTGACCTGACCATCTGGTTGTCGAACATTGGACGATGGAGGTGGGGGTGGCGGTTGGAAATTGTTCTCTCGCGATTGATTATGATCTCTGTGGAGGGGAGGACTCATTTGCGCGGGCGGAAACGACTGCCGAGGGTGCACGGGTGGATTGTTGTTCGAGAATGGATGCTCAGGGGCACGAGGCGGAGGTCCTCCGTTCGTTAAATGCTGTGGTGGTTGACGCGTAGAAGGGCCATAGGAAGGATAAGTGCCATTTTGCATCTGTAACGAGGGACTCATATTATGCCGAGGGGAGGGAGGATAGCCGTTTGGAAGCTGAGCCAGGTGGCCATTGGAAGGTGGGACATTCGAGACAGGTTGTCGGATTTGGCTAGGTCCAACGGGTGGTAGCCGAGGCGAATGGGCGCCGTTCAAATGGTTCACCACTCCCGCAGCTTGGGCAACGGGCGAATGTCTAGGCCAGCTGTATGGAGTATTATGCGGATAGGATGGTTGGGGGGCCCACCCATACGGACTGGAGTGAGGTCTACTAGGTGGCATTTCTTGTTCAGGTATAGGAGCACCAATATTCAGTGGGATGGAGTTCATAGGTCGTGGTTCCTCTCGCTGAATGGCTGGTGGAGCTGCCGGGAGAACTGGAAGAGCTGCCACTGGTGGTGGAAATGAAGGCTCTCTTTTTCGTTTCCTAAGGTGGCATTTATGGCACTGCCATTCCTCAACTCCTGAGGGAGATGGTTGTGTATTTTGATGCAAGGCGGCAGCAGCAAGAGCAGCATGCCCAGCACTGTCATCCACAAGTGTGTCTCGAGTATTCTGGAGATCATTGGCATGTACCCCATTGGGTTGGGGCTCGCCAGCAAGTTGACCACTCACAATGGTGTCATCAACAGGAGGAAAGGGCAACCACCTCGGGCTAACATCCGTCTCACACGTAGCACAGATTCTGACTGGAGTCTTGGGCGGCTCCTTAGAAGAATCCTCAGCTTTTGTAGCAGATGAAGTACCTCTGCCATTGGAAGTGTGTCCGTTGGTGTGGGCGGTAGAGGTCCTGCGATTTGTAGAAGGAGGCGCAGAGGTAGGAATGACGACTTTGGTGGACTGGTTGACAAGTGTTGCTTTGCGAACAGTTCCGGTCAAGGTCAAATCAGCTTGTTTGTAGTTTCGCACATAGAGTTGAAGGGCGTTGATTCCTGTATCGTCGACAATATCACTCATTTCATGATAGGGTTGCTTAGTTGGCACATGATCCTTACACCATACTGCACCCACCATGATGCCAGTGTCCCCATTTATAGTCACAATATTGGATTGGTCTCTGCGAGACCCTTTGACTGGCGTAATATCGAAACCGAGGACATATCCAGCTTGGTGTGCGCATTCCACGTGCACTAGTTTTGTTAGTAGTGATATTAGAGGTTGAAATCATATAACTTACCTGGGGCTTTGCAAGAATGGCATACCACACACGCGCCACCTCTCTTTTTGCATGCCTTGCAAGTTTCATCGTATCGAGCTGATGCTATGGATGGGATACCCTCTGAAGGCTCCAGAGCTTTCGCGTTGCCAAACTTAACCTCTGGGGTGAAAACAGCACAGGTAACATGAACCCAATTGTTGTTGGCGGTCCGCTTGAGAGGCTCCCTTGGATTGACAGGTTTATTAAGATCCTCCTGTTTTTTCCGGAAGAATTCTGCAGCATTTAGTGCAGCTTCTCGTTCTAAGCGATCTTTCTCGCGATCCTTCTCAGTCTTCTTTTTATGCGAGATCTTAGGTGGTGATTCTACAAAATCGCGTTCCGTGTATTCTACGGGGCATAGCATGCATTTATATTGCTACTAGTGTCAGTCTGATTGTATTAACAGTCTTTAGTTGTGTACTTACGATCGATACTTGTGGATTTCTGTCATTAGAACACATATCACACGTCCATTTACTAGTATTTCCCTCACGCACAACTCCATAACATTGGCGATGGACAGATAACCGGCATTCCTTACACGCGAGGAGTGCCTCTGTAGGTACCAAGCCATTGCATACGGCGCAAGGAAGTACCTTTGCCTTTGGCGGTTCGGGAGGAGGTGGTGGCGGAGGCGGCTTCTCTACCGGTGCCTTTTTCTTTGGAACAGGCGCCTGGACTACAGCCGGTTCTATAGACGGATTGACCACATCTGGCTCAGGTACAGTCTTCGCCTTCTTTCTTGGAGGCTCTACTTGGACAGGCGGAGCAGATAGAATTGGCGTGCCATCAGCAGACATGGGGCCAGTATTTACCGGCTCTTCATACATATTTGTGACCTCGTTCGCAGCCAAAAGTTCCTTGAGAAACTCCTCGTCAATCTTGCGTTTCCAGGCTTTGCCTCCATTCTGTGCAATCTTTTTATTGACTTCATCGATATCCTCCCATTGGATTGCATACCGGCGCCATAATTCAGCACATCTGCGACACAAAGCTTCCATCAATGTGTTGTTTTTATCTTTGGCAGTTGCCTTGGCACCCGTTGCCTCAGAAATCATGCCTGTTGGAGGTGGGCCTCTTCTCCACTGTCGGGATTGTCTCGTGGCACAGAACATGCACTGAAATCTTCTCTTTTTGGAGGCAGCTTTTTCGTTGTCAAATGCAGAATCGTCGTACTCATCAGCAACATCGTCTTGAAGCTTCCCAGGTGCTGCCGTTGCTTCTGCTTGTTTGGTTTCCTTCTTGCCTTTCCTCTTAGGACAATTACCCCAGACTTGCTTGCCTCGGTCTGTTTTCTTCCAGGTGTAGTAAAATCTGACTACGTTTGCAGCACTCATGGTTTTGACATGCTTTTTTATGCTGTACCATTGTGAGCCGTGTTTAGTGACACCGTCCTCAAACTTCTTCAATTCCAAAGGACTGAGATCCGGTTCTTTGAAGACACTCTTATCCAGGGTTTTCATAACATCCAATGCCTTATTTACATCATATCCGCTTGACTGCAGTGTCTGCAATGCAACGTCCATGGAATTGGTCGTATTCTTTTCAGGTATATTGTGGAGTTGTCTCGCAATAGAAACAGCTTCGTCAACATATTTCTTAATAATACCATCGAGAGCAGTATCTTCAGGCTTCTCCATGCTGATATCATTGTCATTATCGGGAGCAGGAACCAATTGTTCGGCATCAGGTGCCTTGTAAACAAGCTGTGCAGTGCACCTGGGATCGTCATTGTCGTAGTCTTCTCCCCGAGCGGTGTATCCAGGAGGTTCGTCCATAACCCACTTTGGTCTCTTCTCTCTTGCAAGTTTGTCGGCCTCTAGTGCAGCAGCGGCTTCTTTGGCTTGCTTTGTTTCCTTCTTCGGTGCCCCGCCTTTCACGTACTTTCGTTTGACTTCGGGCGCCTTGACATACTCCACTGGTCTTCCCGGCCAGTTTTCTACAGTGACTTGATGCATCTTGCTGACACGTGAACTTGCCCGGGGATGTATACGGTCGTCGGGATCCAGAGCGTCGGTCACTTTGCAATGTTGTCCCAGATACCTCCAGAGCCAATTGCCTTGTTGGGATTGCTTGTCAGCGCCGACGAATGAATCATCTAGATTTGTAGAACGAGCCGGACTGGTCGGTCCAGTATCGTTGGCAGCTTCGGTGACAGCCGGCGACTCCTCTTCATCGTTCAACTCATCGTCGTCTGGTAGATCAGCAATATTGGGGGTGTTTCGCTCCTTCAGCTTCTTTGCCTGAGCTTTACTACAGGGACCGCAAGCCCAAGCGAATCCTCGAGTGGGCTTTTTTAATAGCGGAGGACTGACACAACTCATGTGGTAAGTTTCGGAGCATATAGCGCAGTCAACGGCATCATCTCTATATATCATTATCAGCAAGTGAATAAGCTTGTCGGTAATGGCTACACTCACTTGGAACTATACTCGCCACATCTTTTGCACGATTTTGAAGGGGTGGTAAATGACTTGACACGATTCGGTTCCACGACAATGTATTTCCATCTTTCGTCAAGAACCTTTTTGACATTGGCAGGCACATTGATAACCAATCTTGTCGGGATGACATCATAATAACTGTGAATGTAACGATCATAGAGCTTTTCAAACCAGAAAGAATCTTGAGTTCTTCGCAAGTCATCGAGATTCTCGACTTCGGTTTTGTGTTTGATTTCGCATTTTCCGCGAAGTGCAGTTAATGGACTGATGTCAGAGTGCATGGACGCGAAGACTTGTCGGAAATCATTGGTTTTTCTGCCAATATCTCTAGATCGATAGTACCAGTTGAGCCGAACTGAGTCTATTGGTTTTGAACTGTCATTGTCTAGATGAAGAAACTCCATTATTCTGCCGAGATAATACGGCTCTCCTGGAGGTTCACAAATGAGGTAGGCATGATCTAAAGAATTATCAGTCTTTTGTTTTTTATGTCATGGGGTTGAGTTGCCCAGCGAGGGGGAAAATCCAGCCATACCATTAATTTCCAGTACTGTCCCATCGTCTGCAATAAGTTTACCGTCTTTCAGTCTCCCGCCACAATTTTCAAAGGTCAGCATATTTGTCTCTCGAACACCAGTGGGGACTTGCGCTGCCGCATTGGCTTTCCTAGGTGCGCTATTTGAGCTTTGAGCCGCTGCCGCTGCATTTTGGTTGGTCGCCTTCCTCTTCTTGGTTGGCGCAGGAGCCGTTGGGTGGGCAGAGAATGTGGAAGTTCCGGGTATGGGATCTTTATGGTGATTATTCTGGGCTAACTGCTGTTCAGATTCTGGAGCGGGTAACTTTTGGGCTGCTATAGCAGGTTTTCCAGCATCTAGTCCATTGGATGAGGCCGCCTCGGCAGCCTGTACCGCTTTGCGCCCTGATTTCTCCTTTCCAGTTGGCGCAACCTCGAATTCCGCGTCCATTCCACTGTCTTCGGCGTAATTGGGCCTCAATTTCCCTGCTCTGTTGCGCGATCGGGTTCCATACTGAACTTCGACACCGGAGTCGCCCCCTTCGGTCTCCTTCACGGTTGGCGGATTCGAGGAGACGGAACTAGACTTCTTTGCCGGCTGTGACTCCGTGGAAGGTGTATCGATTGAATTTTGATCGCCCGGTTTACTCGAGGAGTTATTATTTACTGAAGTTGGACCATCCTGCAGAGCCCTCGGCGGGGACTTGGACTTGCGCAGTTGTTCTCCCTCCACCATCAATAACTCTCCACCATTCGCACCATCGCCAGCCTGGGGAGCTGTGGGAGAGGCTGCGGCGCTCGAATGACGAGAAGAAGCCTTGGTCATGTCGGTCGTTCCCAAGGACAAATTCTTGCCACAAGCGGTAGTGGTAGCTATGGGGACAGGAAGCGCCTCCCGCAGAATGTTGTTGCGAGAAGCGCCAGAATGTGAGAGGCTATCGGACAATGGTAAATAAATATTGGCCCATCAGAGCGTGTATTGATTTTCGTTTCAACCCCAAAAAGTATGAGGAGGATATCCAGGAATGGTTTGGTCCAGCAATGGCTGTTCTGTTGGTTGGATGTTGCGTTGTGTGAGAATGTGAGCCGATCTCAAGATCTCAAGGGCAGACGAGACGAGGCTATGAAGTCCCTGGGAAAGCAAGGATGCAGATGCACCGCTGACTTTATGGAGTACTTTTACGGACGAGTATGAAGATGGGAACTTCCAATCGTCCTGGTGGGAGGTTTTGAGAAAAAGATCAATCGGGTGGGGAGTTGCGAACGCGATGGCGACAGCAAGACTTGTATGTAGGAAGTAAAGGGCAGGGCCTGGTAAGTCTGGATGGGATGGGATGGGGATGGGTGGAAGACGGAAAGGTACTGATGCAGGTGGTGCGCTAAGAGAGGGTCGGTTTCTGTCATGGAAAAAGCGGCAGCCAGCGTCACTTTTCCTCTGTCATGTCTGATGCCTGATGTCCGCTACAATTATAGGTAATTACTACTGAAGAGAGAAGCGGGACTCTGTCATGTTTCCATTTAATACAAAGCAGTCCTTAGATTCACTATTAACTACTGATCTAGGTAAGGCCTACCAATTTCCAGTTCTTTTGGTGTTTATTGTCCGCTGGCCGATTCACCCAGGTTGTTGGGATTGAGTATGGCAAGCATACTTTTAGAGTGTGGTGTGCCTATGCTGGAAGAGGGTGAATGCGTACGGCGTACAGCTCCGCGGGTAACGTGGGGATATCGGCCGCTGCTTTTCCGTTCTTCAGCAAGCAGGGGTGAACAACGCTGACGCCGAACCGCTGGTAGTGAGTGGCATGGCACAGGACCACATCATACCAACTACTTCGTGCATTGCTTGAGGAAAGTCTGCTATTTTCTATTTTTGAGAGCGTATTTATTCTGACGGTGATTCTCAGAAACTGAACTTGTACTTGTTACAAAAACACAGTAGAACAATACAACGCCATCTGAGAATGTACCTAAGAAACACTTCAGCCAGACACGCAAGGGTCGTCCAATCATGCCCAGGAAACTTTGTAATTTGACAATTCTTCTTCATGCTGGCTGTGCACAGTTGTTGATCATTCTTCAACTGGATGACTACTACTACAGGCATCATACCAAGCTCCCAGAACCTTACAAAGGGGTGATGGGGACCATTTCCTAGGTGCTGCGTTTGCTAAACGTTTTCTTGGGCGTGAAATGTGGCTTAACATAGTGCCAGTACGTGCAGGTGATTTCTAAGCTAGCTAGGCTTGCGAAGATCTGACCATCGCTATCGTCATTGACGTAGCTGAATCTTAGCTCCTACTGGTATCAAAGAAGATCAGACGCTTGATTAGGAGCTCATGGAAAAAGCTTCCTAGGGTACCACATCAAGGCGTTGGATAATGGTCGCGCTCTACAATACACTGGGGTGAGTTCTCTAGCAATGAGTTAACTCAATTCATTGTTCTAGGACGTATAGTATGTCATTTCCAGGGACGCAGAAACCCTGCTATTGCTCTACATGCACCTCAATGAAACTGTTTGCACCAGAAAAACTCTCGCTGTGGAAACAGTTATGCGAATGGTTTGGGATATTGAAGTTTATTGTTCCAAAAGCTCTAGCACAAGCACTTTTCAAGCTGTTTGTGAGCAACGACGAGATCTCTCACACAGTAAAGTAGCTGAGACTACTATTTTTTCAGCAGTTAAATTCATGTTTAAAACAACATCATTCCTTCAATCTCCTATCCAATCACCAGAGCTGAATGTAACAGAAAAATCTCCTTCTCATCTAAAGTTCTCCTTCCCGTTACCAAATCCACCTTCTTCGGATCAACAATTTTCGTCCGAAACACGCATTTATACCCCAAGTAGGAAGTGGCAATGAGGAATAATCCAAGCATGTACTGGAAGAAATTATATACGTTGATCGATTTGGAATCCTGTTTCTCGTCAGCATATCCGATTTCTTTCAATTTTGTTTCAGAGGGGAGGAGACTTACAAGAGGCAATAACCAATGTAGATACAACCGATAAGAGGGAATATCGACCCAACAAAAAGATACGTGGGTGGGAATGGCCACCATGAGGTTTTGTAAGCATATATTTCGGTGAAAAGAGGATCATTTTGGGCTCTGATTGCCGCGCGGAAGCGGAAGGATATTATTGCGATGACGAACCAGACACAAAAGAATGAAGAGGAAACGATTGATACTAACCAAGTAAACACTTGCACACCGGTATCTAACTCCAGTTAGCAAGAAAATCCAAGTAGAGATCAGGGATATCGTACTACTCAAATTGATATACGTCAAGGTGACAGGAGCAAGAACAGTTATTGCAATCGCATATCTAGGTCGGCCTTTCGAATCCACCTTCGCGATACTTTTATGTATCAACCCAGCATGCGCCAACGCACGAAGAACCCGCGAGGCTGTATAGATACCTTCCGCTGCCAATGAGGCAGTGCTAATGATAATTGCAATGTTGATGATATCCGGTACGCCCTTGATACCTGCGTCATTCATTGCAACCACAAAGGGGCTTGAAGCAGTGGAATTCCCCCCCCGAAGCCTGGGATCGTTTCCAGAAACGAGGAAACTGATCAGGATGGCACCGGTCATGTAGATCAATGTTACTCGTGCTGGAACCAGTTTGACGGCATGGGCCATAGAGTAGCGAGGAGAAACAGCTTCTCCAGCCATGATGCCCGTGAATACTTGATCTCCTGTTGCCCAGATACTGAGTAGAACAGCATTCAAGAACCCCTGTCTGTGTTAATTGTGTCAACGGGAGGTTTGGGGGAATGACCAACTCTAAACCCGTTTGCGAATATTGGGAAATATCCCCGTGTCTCAGAACCATGAACGTGACCCGTTGGCCCTGCGCCCGCGAGCACACAGATCGAGGCGACTATGACAAGTATGAATGAGAAGATCTTGAGAAGGGAGCAGATGTATTCAAACCAGGCAAACCAACGCACCGGCAGAAGGAAAATTATTGAAACACAGAAGATAAACACGCTCACTGGAATTAAGTTAGTCATTCCAAAAGTATTTTGTTGCAAGTAATGAAGACTCACACCATACTACTTTATGAATACTATCATGGGCCCAGTACTGTACCACTATATTGAATACTGTAGCTTCAGCAGCAACCACCCCGGTCCACCCTTCCAATTCATTAATATAAGCTTCTCAGAAAACACCAGACGGTAACATACCAAGCCATTCCGCAAACCCAGCGGCAAATGCCATACTTGGATCCACAAACCGATTCGCATAATCAATAAAGTTCCCAGAAGTTGGGAAGGCAATTGTGATTTCAGCAATCGTTGCTAGCACAGCAGTAATCAAGGAACAAACCAGCGCATATCCGAGAATTATATTCCCAGGACCGCCTTGATAAAGTGCCTTACCCGTGGCTATGAAGATACTAGATCCGATGTTGGAACCAAGAGAGATTATCTTTCTTCTTGTTAGCTGTAATGTCAGATAACATCGTATGGAAAGCAGAGTTTTACATGGACATGTCTGGACGTGAGCTGTCTTTTGTACTCGCCGTGCTGTTTTGAAGAAGTGAGCGTGTTATCCTCTACATCTTCTGATTTTATAACTGGTGAATCTACTGTGTCAACCATTACATCTTTGGAAACATGTTGTGAGCTTGCTGCTCGCTGGGAGTTTGGTTGTTCCATTTGGCAACATGTGAAGCAGCGATATTAAATAAATTTTGATGTTTATTTGATATCCTGTAATTTTGTAACAATCCTCAAGTCAAAAATCTCCTGGTGGTGACTCTTACTGACCACCACTTGTATCTCTTGAAGGAGAGCGCCATAAGTAGTGTGGGTGGGTAGTGTAGAACTAGAAAGCGACTCAACTCGAAACTTGGTCCAGTAACACACAAATCACAACTACAGGAAATAATCAATTTTTCTCGTTGGAAACGATGAGTCCAAATTTCTACACCACCCAGATTCTTTTGAGACGAGGAAATTTGTATATTGAGAACTGCATATTGTAGGAGATCTGAGTTCTTTGAAAGTGGAATGAGCTAACGCACAACACTGGGCTGAATCCATGCGCCCGCAGCACTGCATTTTCCCCACCATTCCACTGCGCCGGAAAGAAGTGGGTACTTTTAACCCCACACGATGGCAAGATTGGTTGAAGATGCGGTCAAGAAGCGAATAGAAGAATTCATTATTGTCGCTTAGAAAAAGGATTAGCAAATTTGGACCCAATACTCAAGCATGCATTGTTGAATGTTGGAATGTTGGTAACCAAGTCTTGGTTGTCATTTTGATATGGGGTGATCATCTTGCCGAGGTCAATCTATCAAAGAAGTAGGTGTGTATTGCGAAGGATATTTTGCCTAATAGAGAAATGACAGATAATATGACAGAGATGGGCCTGCACCTATTGGCACTTGAGAGAGTTTAGCATGACGAGGTGGAATGTGTGAGTGTATCTATCAATGTCCGTGGGGAAAGGCTGCTCCAGGAAACCCATGCAGATTGCCATGCTGGTGGTTGGAGCTTAGAACATGCATTGACTGCGGGGAGCTTGATAGGTGCTCCCACGTGCTCCAGAAGCAGAATGTTTTACGAGGAAGCCATCACAGATTTCTTCTAGAATGAATGGGCTTGTTGAATTGAGAGGAGTCGTCGACACATTGGAATTCTCCATCCTATCTAAGGATGTGAATGGCTGACGATGCTTCCATTGGTCGTACGAGTGGATGAAGATCCCGGATCAGATGGTGAATGATTAGCCTCGTCCTTCTTTTGTCAGCCCTGCATCAATGCCGCTGATAGTGGCGTGCCAACTTCTTGATTCTACTGATGGATGGGACGGCAAAGTTGCATCTTGCATCACAAGCGTGAATAGACTACGGGAGGTCATCTCCTCATTCACACAGTGAGTTGGGGAAGTGCCCTCCCACCTGTTCCAGTGCTTCACAGCAGACGAACCAAGAATCAGACGAGGAAGTGGTGAAGCGAATTACCCCGTACCGTACACACACGCGTGGGGTCTAGATAAAATACCGGGTCCGCTACCCTGGTTGAGATATCTCGTTACCATCCGTCATCCGACTCATCCCACCTGTCTGGGTACACCCTACACCCAACCTCCAACAGCTTACTTTCTATAGGAATCCTCCTCCTACCTAGTATCTACCTACCTACCGACTGAAAACATTACTGCAGTCTGGCCAGGCCTGTTCCCGCTCGCTCCCTCTCCCGCTACTTTCTCCTTTGCTCCTTCCACAGAACCAGCTAGCTGCTAGGTACTCTGCAACTACCATCGCATATCCTGTTAATCTCACCCATTCCCCAAGCAAAGGACATTGTCTCGACCCTAATGCCATCATGGCGCCTCCCTCTCAATTCGTCTCGGTGACCATCAAGTATGCCAAACCGGGCACTCAACCGCCAGTCTTCCTCGCTGGTTCCTTTTCCAGTTCACCATGGTTGCCGCAGGAGATGCAACATACGACCAACAAAGATGGCGAGTCGGAGTTTGTCAAGGAAGTTTTGGTTGAGGAAGGGAAAGAATATCAATATAAATTTCGGATGGGAACAGGCGATTGGTGGGTGCTCTGCGAGGACGCCTCCATAGGTACGTATTTCTAGGGACAATGAAGTTCTGATATGTAGATGACGTCGCTCTCAATACTTATTCACCCTCAATGCTGACATTTCTTTTGCCTCTTTAGTCACTGACGATAGTGGAAATACAAATAACCTCCTCTCAGTTCCCCAGTCAACAGAACCAAGAAGAGCATCTGCCAAAACTTCCGTTGACCTGGGTTTGAATCACTCAATTCAAGCAACGACTATGGGGGCTGTCAATGGTACTTCAAGTCATACCAATTTCAATGAGACCTCGAATGACGATATCGACACTCCACCAATGTCTGGAACTCCAGATGCTGCACAAGTAGCCGCAGAGGTTGCAGACTCGGCTGCCAAACTTGACAATGGTCCCCCAAGTCCGTACGTCCCAGATGAGGAAGCAGGTCGAATTGGCTATCGGCGCATGTCCAGTACACCCATTCCCGAGGTTGCGGGCACAGCGGCAGAGGTAGCTGATGTCGCCGCTAAGCTGGATAGACCCAACTTGGTATGTTTTGTCTCTTCTTGCCTCTGCAATTTTGGTCGTCAAATTGCTGAGTTCAGGTAGTCTCAAATCGAGATGCCTTCCCCTCCAATGAGCCTCGAAGACGAGGAATTGTACGCCCCGACACCAGAGCATGAGCGAGTACCTTTGTTTCCACATGAATGCCCTGGCCCAACCGATAAAGTTGTAAAAAGTAGGGCCAGCAGCTTGAGAAATTCTTCTCCAATTGTTGCATCGCAGTCAACAATGGATGCCGATATTGATCCCAATGACCCCTCGTTAGAATCATTTCCAACAACTCGCGAAGGTGTCTATGAAAAGATTCGAAGTCTGGAAACTAGATTGCCTCCAGACGAGTCTCCAGTAACCTCTCCAGCAGTCGGTCGTCAAACCGAGCGTCTTGACCTTCCAAATCCATCGCCTAGAATGCTTGCTCAAGAAAGATCGCCTTCCCTTGGTGCAATTGAAGAGGAGCATGAATTGGATGAAGCAGACCGAACCCCGTCTCTGGCAGAGACTGGCAAGCAGGAAAATATGGGAGCATCTGTATCTATCGTCGATTTTGGAAATGGGAACGGCCAGAGCTCTACGGAAAAAATAATATCGGACACGATACATGAAGAAGGATCGCAGCATACCAGCGACATTGAAGGAATTGCTGACTTCACTACCGAGACAGAAGATGAAAGTACCATCCCCGAAGTTGCGACAAACGAATCAGCAAAGCCTAAGACCAGCGATGAAAACCACACTTCGAAGGAACGCCCAGAAGTGGCGACTGTCGAGGAGCCCGAAAGTTCTATTTCCACACCCGAACCTCATGACAAGGAGAATGCAGAATCTCTAGTACATGAAAACTCTGGGGCTCGAAGTGCAGATTCGGACGGAAAGACCACTGGTACTGAAACGACTACCTCCGATATTGCTGGCGATTCTCCTGACCAAAACGTTCAAACCCGAGCTAGAGCTCCAACCATCACGATTCATCCAGCAACAAGCCCCAAGGAAAGTCCAAAGCAGGGCCTCAGCAAGACTTCTTCCACGGCCGAATCACTTAACGTGACAGTACAGCCAGTCTTGACCCCTTTCATTAGCAACGGTGAAAGACAACTTGGTCATGACAGCAGGCAAAACGAGGAGCTTGTCGCTAGCGGAGAAGGTCCAAGTATCACGTTGGAGTCAGCTACCCCAAGAGCTAGTCTGGCACCAACTGATTCAGAATTCTCCGAGGCACAAACCGCCGGGGAAAGCACGTCAATCGCAACGAGCGGTCGTAGTTATCAGCTTGCTTCGAGAAAAAAACAACGAGCTATGACTCCTTCGCCGGATCGCCCACTTACACCTACTTCGATCCGTTCAAATAAGGACGATGTGAAATCAAGAAATTTCCTGAAGGGATTTTGGCGGGCAGTGTTTGTTGATTGGATTGGCGGGTTAATAGCTAGCTGCTTTGGCGGTGGGCGCGATTCGTAAGGCTTTCACTGATTTTTTGTTTTACTCCCCGTTTAATGTGTTGTTTCTTACTTCATAGAAAATACTGCCCCCCTACGATGCTGATACCTTGGACAATGATTAGGCTAGTGGCTGTATCTGCACTCGTACTAGTTGTAGTTCCTGCCTTGTATTATTACAAATCATGACCACTGCGTCACACCGAGGTCGATTCGGAAGGTTGGGACTGATAGCGAAAGGGGTTGTTTTTTGCCATTCTGTTTCTGTTTCTCTTCTCTTTTGAAAGGTATTATTGGAAGGTTGGACTGGACATACGGCAACAAAAGAGGCGCGCCTTTGTATGATATGAGCTTAATGGGTCAGGAGCCAGATGCGTTACGTTACCTATGAAAGTCATTTTTTATGAAATCTTTGACTCAAATTGCGAGTGATTTCCACTATTGAGCTTTGTAGATGTGTGAATTGCTCCGAGGCACCTCCTCAAGTATTCTGTGTCTTCAAGTCAGCTAGCGTAATAAAAAGTTAATCAGCTACGCATTAGCTTGAGTTAAGTACTAAGGATATTGTACTAACAAACATATACCTAGTTTTTCATTATACACTGCTTTCTCATATTGAACAAGATAGGATTTTTAACTTAGCTTAGTACGTACTTATATTACCTAGATTGAAGATATATATAACGTTGACAGTAGAACAAGACTTAGTATACTTAGCTAATTGAAAATCTCAGCGGCCAAATCGGGTAGCTAGTAACTAGGTAGTTGCCAGTGTGTCGGGCGCGCTACGGGGATCGCGCTTACCTATTTAGTACTATTGTACTTAAATAGTACTTTGGTAAATAAAATACCTGACGAGTTAATTAGAGTAGTTATTATTACTACCTAAGTTTAGTATAGTATATTCTTTTACTTAACTTAACTACTTGATTTTAATATGCTGGCTCGGCCAGCTTGTTCCTGGTTGTGAATGAGCTGTGAATGATTAAAGTACTTTTTTGTGAGATGAAATCCAGGTTGTGTTACATCGCATTGTGAAAGTCTGGAGGGGATTCCTAACGAACCTTGAAAACTTTTTTGGTGGGGCTGCTCCCACCGAGGTTAAGCCAATATGGGTTGAGAACGCTTTCTGTCCCTCAATAATACTTTCATCAGGAGCGCAATCCCAGAAGGAATGCGCTACATATACATGCCGATGCTAGACCGATCATTTTCGTCTCCTCCAACATAAGGAACGAACTGAACCTCCTCTCCTCGATTTGAAATCTCACCTCCATGCCCCGAGATACCCAAAGCCTTCGCAAGCGCGCATCCACTTCCTCATCGCTATGCCTCCCACCGCGCAATACGAACTTCTCCCACGCTCTTCCCTAGACGATAATGCCTCGACCGAAGAATTCAAAGATAAGCCTCTCCCTCGTCGACAGAATGTCTTTTTTCGAATAGCTCGCAAGACGCGAAGGATCTGTAGGGTTTGCAGACCTATATACGTTCTTATAGGTTTCATAATATTTTGTCTCTGGCAAATTCTATTCAATGGGTCTTATGTGGATCCTCTCCCTTTTATGATCCCGCAGGAGGAAACGGTCTTCATTGCGGCGAATATTATTGATGGGGACTTGATTGGTGGGGCGTGGGGGAGGGCGTTGCTGGAGCTTGTGGAACTTATTGGGAAGGAGAAGGTTTATGTTTCGATTTATGGGGGGCCGAAGGATCGATTGGAATTACTTGGGGGCATGCTGGAGTGTGAGCATAGTTTTGTTAGTGAGGAGCAGACGCCGTTGGATATGAGCGCCATTCCTAGGACGACGTTACCGACGGGGGAGAAGAGGATTAAGAGGATTGCTTATTTGGCGGAGGTGAGGAATAAAGCGCTGGAACCGTTGGATAGGTTGAAGAAGAGGTTTGACAAGGTGCTTTTTATTAATGATGTGCATTTTGAGGCGGAGGGTGCGGCTAGGTTGCTGTGGGGGACGAATGTTGACGAGGAGGGAAAGGCGAGATATAAAGCTGCTTGTGGGACGGATTTTGTGGCTTGGTGGAAATTTTATGACACTTTTGCTACGAGAGATACGGAGGGCTACAGCATTGGAGTTCCTATCTTCCCTTGGTTCTCAACGGAGGGAGAGGCAATTACCAGGAAAGATATTCTGGCTGGGAAAGATGCTGTGAGGGTCAAGAGCTGTTGGGGTGGAATGACGGCTTTTGATGCACGATACTTTCAGGTTGATGTAAAAGGAGCCTCGAAAGCGACCAGAGAGCCGCCTACCCTCCCTCTTAGATTCCGGTCCGAACCTGAACCATTTTGGGATTCGAGCGAGTGCTGCTTAATACATGCAGATATTATGGCCTTACCTCCCTTCCCTATGTCTCCTGTGACAGAAGACAAATGGGACCAGGGCATCTATATGAATCCAAACGTTCGAGTGTCCTACGACGCAAGAACGCAAGCCCGTCTAGGCTTTGCACGACGAGTTGAAAGGTTATTTGCTCTTCCACAGGCAATTATCAATCACTTCGCTCATATGCCGCGCTTCAACGCCAGACGTACTGAGATTGAGGGAGAAGTGGTTAAAGACAGGGGTTGGAAGTCGAACCCTGAATCTGTGGTTTCTGCAAGAGCCACTATTGGCGAGGGAATGGATCTTGGTGTTGATTATTGGGCGAAGAAAGGACATTATGTTGATGAGGATAGGACGGCCAACAGAGGCGGTTACTGTGGAGTTAGGCAGTTGCTAGTCATCAAAGAGGGGAACTTGGAGCCAGGAGAGGGGAATTGGGATAACTTGCTGAATGAGGTGCCACCTCTTGGGCTGTAACATGTATTTTTGTCATATTAGCGTTGGGTAATTGGGGCGTTGGGGATAGATTTTGCATATCATTTTCGGGAAGGTGGTGCTTTTTATTCTGTGTGCTTATGGGTAGACTGCAATAACTGTTGCTAGAAGTCTTAGAGAAATCGAATTTGTTGTTCCTACATAGATATGGTGGTCGCTACCCCTTATTTTGAGCGTAAGAAGCGATCGAAGCGAAGCGAAGGGAACAGGCTCCACGTGGACATAGAAAGCGGCAGTAAATTTTTCCCTAGATTTACCCTTATTCAAGATTTGTAGGGCTGCCTGCTTCTGAGTTTCATGTGTGTATTTTGAAATCGGCTTATGTCTTTGGCCGTAAGCATTATCTATTAATCATTAAATTAAGGACTTTGAGGCTTCCATCACAACAATAACATAATTGTCAAGAAACCCAAGACTGCTCCGCCCTGCATGGTGAATGTCTTTGGTAGAAGCTTATTGAGAATTTGATCTACTGGTACACTCGTCATTCAATCCATATTCCTTCATCATATCAATAACTTCCAAAGAGACCATTTTCCAAACCGAACCCTACCCAACCATATACGCCAATGCCTTGTATTACCAGGGTATCAATTCCAATCTTCTCGTATAATCGTGACACTGTTACCAGTCACAATATTTTCGTACAACCCAGCCGTAACATATATCCTCATTTGAGTGTGAACTTTTGACCCGCGATCACAGGGGCTGCAGCCGTTGATTTGGAGCTGGCTTTGCCACACATCGCACAAGCTATGAACCGTCAGTGGCGCTACCCTGAGATTTATACAGCATTGTATACCATTTGCTTTATATGCACACTTCTGACAGTACGTCCGGCCCTGGTCAACCTTTGTCTTGCAAGAGGTGCACGAACTTGAGTAGGCGGCGTATGGATTTCTCGCTGTCTTCGAAAGCAGTTTGCTCTGCCAAATCCATCAGTATTAAGCGTAGCGAGTTGGTATTTCTTGAACGTACCTTTCCTATCCCATTACTCCCCAGTGTGGCTGAGGTTTTAGATTTATCCGAACCTTTAGATGAACCTGCCGGAGAACCGTAATACATATCATTCTTCTTCCTGACGCCAGGGGTGGCCAGCGTCGTAGACTTTGCAAGCTTCTGACACTTGGAACAGACCATGTTTACCGTCGTTGAACGGTTCTGGTGGTGGTGATGATAAGTGGCGGTGGATGTGGATTGGCAGAGAAGGCTGGCATACTGTAAGCATTGAAGACGGGCAAGGCTGATCTCATGCCAAGTCTTGGGCTTGGCCAGGATTGAAGTGCTGGGAGTGCTGGGAACGCTGGGGAAAGCAAGCAAAGAAACAAGAACCCTTACTTGTATCGCAACCACCAAAGAAAGCGAATACGACGTCTCTCGAGTTCTCCAAGCCGACTCTATCAATGGCCTGGTACATGCGCAAACACACTCGTTACGAATACTTCCAGATCCCACGCCCATTCACGAACGACCAGAAGTCCTAGGCAGTGGTTGTGGCTGGTGGATCGTCTCGTATACGCAGCGCAGCGTCTGGGTAATACGTACGCTTCCTTTCACGGCCGGGCTGTGCTCTGCTCTAAAGGAGGGTAGGCTTACGGATACCTTCGAACCTCAATACCCAGTATCACGACGAGACGATTGGTTCTCTTGCTGAGTTTGCGGTGGGCAACGTCTGTTCACAACCAAAGAAAGCTATTCAGGGGTCAATGACCACGGTTGCGCGGCTATAGCGACACTTGAGTATGGCAGGGCAGCCAACTGGCAGCAATAGGGATGATCTCCTCCTCGACTTGGACGACGAGCGACCGGTATACAATAATGGGCAACGGGCTCCCATAAACGACGACGATCTTTTGCGCGCCTACAATGCCGACCACGATGAGGCAAATCCTCGTCCGTCGGTATCTTACGATGACTTTGTAGGAGGAGGGGGAGGATCAGGACGACCTTTACCAGGTGGACCAGGAACAGTATCAAGTCCCGGAGGGCCATATGCAGCTGGTCAGTCAACGAGGACGTACAGCCAAACATCAGGACTGGGCAATTACCAAAGATACGCGGACGATGTGGACGATTTTCCGGATGATCAACATGACGGCAATGACATGTACTACCAGCCTGGCGGCGCAATACCTGGTGATGGATCGGGGATGCCAATGAGACAACGGGGTAAGAAGGGTAGCCGGAATAGCGTCTTGAGTATGGGAGGTGGATTGGTGGGAAGGGCGAAGTCCATGATGGGGATGGGGCCAGAGTACTCAGAGATGGATCTGCCTTTAACAGAGGCAGGTGCACGAGGAAGTGGTATGCCAAACACGCCCACGACCCCAAAAGCTCCCGCAGCAAAGAAGTTCGACATTGAGAATTTCAAGTTTGGATTTGGTAGAGGTAAACCGGATCCTTCAACCCTTGGGCCGAGAATTATACACCTTAACAACCCCCCCGCGAACTCTGCGAACAAATATGTCGACAACCATATTTCGACAGCAAAATACAACGTTGCAACCTTTTTACCAAAGTTTCTCTTCGAGCAATTCTCAAAATTTGCAAATCTTTTCTTCTTATTTACAGCTGGTTTGCAACAGATACCTAATATCTCGCCAACAAACAAATACACAACCATTGGCCCTTTAATTCTGGTTTTGGCGGTTTCGGCAGGAAAAGAATTGGTGGAAGATTATAGGAGAAAGACATCCGACAAATCTCTCAACAACTCGAAGGCTCGAGTGCTTAAAGGTTCGCAGTTTGTTGATCAAAAATGGGTCAATGTTGCTGTTGGGGATATTGTTCGAGTGGAATCGGAAGAACCATTTCCAGCAGATATTGTGCTTCTTGCAAGTTCGGAACCCGAAGGACTTTGCTACATTGAAACCGCAAACCTTGATGGAGAGACGAATCTTAAAATCAAACAAGCAATCCCGGAAACCTGTAACATAATCGAATCAAGCGAGATGAGCAGACTTGGAGGAAAACTTCGTTCCGAGCAGCCAAACAGCAGTCTGTACACCTACGAAGCTACCCTGACTCTATCAGCCGGCGGGGGGGAAAAAGAGCTCCCGTTACAGCCAGACCAACTTCTTCTCAGAGGTGCTACTTTGCGAAACACTCCATGGATTCACGGTATTGTAGTCTTTACCGGACATGAAACTAAACTGATGCGAAATGCCACCGCTACCCCCATTAAGCGAACTGCTGTCGAGCGACAACTCAACATGCTTGTTCTGTTGCTCATTGGAATTCTCATCTGTCTCAGTGTTATAAGTTCTATCGGAGATCTGCTTATTAGAATTTTCCGAGGAAGAGAGTTGGCTTATTTGGATTATGCGGCAACAACAGATGCCATTACAAAGCTCAAACAATTCGGTTCTGATATTTTTACATACTGGGTTCTCTATTCTGCACTGGTTCCAATTTCTCTCTTCGTGACGATTGAGCTTGTCAAATATTGGCATGCCATTCTCATCAACGACGATTTAGATATGTATTACGAACCTACCGATACTCCAGCAGTTTGCCGAACCTCGAGTTTGGTCGAGGAGCTGGGTATGGTTGAATACATCTTTTCCGACAAGACAGGTACTTTGACTTGCAACCAGATGGAATTCAAGCAATGCTCCATCGCTGGTATCCAATACTCTGAAGAAGTTCCAGAGGATAGGAGAGCGGTTATGCAAGATGGTGTTGAGGTTGGGGTTCATGACTTCAAACGTCTCAAAGAGAATCTCAAGACGCACGAATCTAGTCAAGTCATAGATCACTTCTTAACGTTATTAGCAACTTGCCATACTGTCATTCCAGAAAGACAGGAGGAAAAGGGCGGAGCAATCAAATACCAAGCGGCCTCGCCCGATGAGGGAGCCTTGGTCGAGGGGGCAGTCATGATGGGCTATCAATTCACTGCTCGAAAGCCGAGGTCGGTTCAAATCATGGTTGCTGGACGAGAGTATGAGTACGAGCTACTCGCTGTTTGTGAATTCAACTCTACCCGAAAGCGAATGTCAGCAATCTTCAGATGTCCAGATGGAAAAGTCAGATGCTACACCAAAGGTGCCGATACAGTTATTCTCGAACGGTTGAGCTCTGACAATCCCCATGTTGAACTCACCCTCCAACATCTCGAAGAATACGCTTCGGAGGGTCTGAGAACCTTGTGTTTGGCGATGCGAGAGATCCCAGAGGCCGAATTTCAGCAATGGTGGCAAATATTTGAGAAAGCCCAAACTACAGTTAGCGGAAATCGTGCTGATGAGCTTGACAAGGCGGCTGAGATTTTGGAGAAGGAACTCTACCTTCTCGGTGCGACAGCTATCGAGGATCGATTGCAAGATGGTGTTCCAGAGACTATTCATACATTACAGGAAGCTGGTATTAAGGTCTGGGTTCTCACTGGCGATCGACAAGAAACTGCTATCAATATCGGCATGAGTTGCAAGTTGGTGAGCGAAGACATGACGCTTTTGATCGTCAACGAAGAAACGGCAGTAGAGACAAGAAACAATATCCAGAAAAAGCTTGATGCTATTCGTACGCAAGGAGACGGCACTATCGCAATGGACACCTTAGCACTTGTCATCGATGGAAAGTCTTTGACATATGCTCTGGAGAAAGATCTCGAGAAGAACTTCTTGGATCTTGCTGTCATGTGTAAGGCTGTTATCTGTTGTCGTGTTTCGCCTCTTCAGAAGGCGTTGGTAGTCAAGCTTGTGAAACGTCATCTGAAATCTATCTTGCTGGCAATTGGTGATGGTGCCAATGATGTCTCCATGATCCAAGCTGCCCATATCGGAGTGGGTATCAGTGGTATGGAAGGTCTCCAGGCGGCTCGTAGTGCTGATGTCGCTATTGGCCAGTTCAGATATCTTCGGAAGTTGCTCCTCGTTCACGGGGCTTGGAGTTACCAAAGAATCAGTAAAGTCATTCTTTATTCATTCTACAAGAACATTACACTGTACATGACACAATTTTGGGTAAGTAAAGCCCCTTGTTCTATGAATATCTACTAATATTCAGCTAGTATTCATTCCAAAATGCATTTTCCGGAGAGGTCATTTACGAATCATGGACACTATCATTCTACAACGTGTTTTTCACATTCTTTCCGCCTCTGGCAATGGGAATTTTCGATCAATTCATCTCTGCTCGATTACTGGACAGGTACCCACAGCTTTATCAAATCGGTCAGAAGAACACATTCTTCAAGATGCATTCTTTCTTCTCCTGGGTCGGTAACGGGTTCTACCATTCCCTGATTTTGTATATTGCTAGTCAATTTATCTGGCTTTATGATCTTCCTCAAGGCGACGGTAAAACGGCAGGTCATTGGGTCTGGGGCTCTGGGCTTTACACTGCTGTTCTCGCTACCGTTCTTGGAAAAGCTGCTCTAGTAACGAATATTTGGACAAAATACCACTTCATTGCGATACCTGGGAGTATGTTCATCTGGATGGTCTTCCTTTCGGTATACGCCACCGTTGCACCGAAACTGAATTTCTCCACGGAGTACGAAGGTGTTATACCACGTTTGTTCCCAAGTCCAATATTTTGGTTACAAGGACTTGCCTTGCCAATCATCTGTCTTTCACGAGACTTTGCATGGAAATAGTAAGTATTTCTGGTACGATCTTGTTGTCTCACACTAATCGCTTGGACAGCGCAAAACGCATGTACTATCCACAAACCTACCATCACATTCAAGAAATTCAGAAGTACAACATTCAAGATTACAGACCACGGTATGTGCTTTCCAATTGTTCTTACTTATCGAGTATCGCCGAGCCTATCACTAACGTATTTTCAGAATGGAACAATTCCAAAAAGCCATTCGCAAGGTCCGACAAGTCCAACGGATGCGCAAACAGCGCGGATACGCCTTCTCACAGGCAGACGAATCTCAAACGAGAATATTGCAAGCATACGATACCACGAGAGAACGTGGAAGGTACGGAGAGATGGCAAGTTCGAGGCCGAGTGGGCGATGAGAGAAGAGGTAAAAACAAGGTTTCATTTTCGGTGGACTTTTTTTCTTTGGGCTGTATTATGAAAACTGGATGGGGCGATTTTTTTTAGGAAAGGGTTTATTCGTGAGAGAACACCGCTTTACCGTGTATTGAGGATTGTGTTTTTTTAGCTGGGCGACATTTGCTCGTTTTCTTCTTCCAAGGCCTGTGGATTGAGATAAGCATTAGGAGGAATAGGATTTTGTCTTTGATGAGTTTGATCTGCTCGGCGCTTCGTGATAATGTGCTTAGAAGGTGACGTGGTTGTAAGATCCGCGATGTCTTGTAGAGCAGTTGACTAAAGGTCCTGACTTTTCCTTGGGTAATGATATTTGGCTACCCTCTTGAAATATTCCGCCGACAGATCTGGGTATTTGTGATAGCATTGCAGGTTGGACCTTTTCATGTTGAATCTTTTAGTAAGGAGTCGATGTTGAGAATAATAGAAAGGGACTTGTTTGTTCTGATTGTGGCTTCTTTCATAACTCACCAACTTTGGAAATTGGTTTACCTCGTCTGAGTAGCTCTGGAGTAATGCGTAAAGCCAGTGTAAGATCTTACTCAGAAGAAAGACTAGATCTTATCAATGCTGGTTATCCAAGCCGTGATTTCATAAGAGAGTGTGGATTCTCTTTCTTCAGACCGAAGAAGTTCGAGCTACAGTTAAAGAACTCATAAACGATCACCAGAATTCGAAAATGATCTACCAGAATTTGATATTTCGGTAGTTAATTAGCAATAATATCTTTCATGGGCTGATGTGGAGGGGTCTCCTCCTTTTCTTGAGCAGCATCCTAAGCCGAGCTTAATCAGCTCTCAACATGAATGCACTTGCAACCACATCGAAGACTTGTGACACATGTCGAAATATGCAGATGTTGTATTTTCAAGCGAGCATCGGAGTTTGGTGCAACTAGTGGCGGTTTTGGCTACGCTACCACACGTTTGCTGCAGCCACCCTTAGGTTGGTGAGACACCCACAGCGTTTTCTCAACATTGCGGCAGATTGCAAGAGAACACAAGACACACCTCAACGTCACCAGCTCTGGTGTTTCTTCATCCATGAAACACATCATGACTCGATTCGGAGTGTTTTTTTGCATGCTGTGTAGGGAATACTGAGGCGGAAGTCGGTCGATTGATAGCGCCATTGATCGACACTTTGGTAGCCTCCAGCGGGTCGATGCACGCCTGCATGCATCGGTCAATACTTCTCTGCGGGTAACAAATTGCTGGAAGCTGGAGCTGGAGCTGGAGCTGGAGCCTGGCGTCAACGTTTCTCTTGCAGTCCAGAACGGGCAGTCTCGAGATATTGGCGGCAGGCAAAGTAGGAAGACGTTAGCAATCCGGAATCAGCGACTAGATAGCACCCCAATAACTCCACATGGCGAGGTATGATTGCAAGGCCGAGAAGACAATACATTGACTGCTTCACCTCAGCGTCTAACCTCTGGTACAATGACTGGCTTCCGGTGTACAGAAACGAGAAACTCGAGTGACAGGCCACAGGTGTCACTGACTCCTTTCACAAAGCATGGCCATGGAACGGTGGGAATGCCCATACCCTTTCTCGGTGGATGGTGATGTTGTTGATGCCGTGATGGTCGCCACGAGAGAATCCATTCGGGCCATACAAATATGGGGCTCGTATCTGCTACAGACCCTCGGTAGGGCGACAATGCCGAGATACTCGTATCTAAACACCAGCACCAGCGTGGTCTTCTGTCCAGAGGGTAAGATCTGACCGGTACGAGTGCCACTCTACGTACCTAAATCTGCGCAGCAGTGCAAGTGCAAGTGGGATGGAGATGTTTGGTGGAAGTATTGGATTCGAGGGTCGAGATTCGAGATGCTTTCCTGGGGCCATCTCCCCTGCAAGACGATGCTGGTTCCTGCATGGCCCTTCTGTTTGCAGTGATAGCTCCAGCTGCAGCGGGTGTATATGGTGGGGATCATCAACGTCCACAGCGAATGGTTGGACGCGAGCTCCTTCCCCTTTAAATCAGCCAACCGAGGACTGTGGAGATCCCGACTCCAGGAATCGTCTGCAGAACTCGCTTCATATTCAAGCATCCTGGAAAGCATACGATATGATGTATTTTGTTGGTAACTCTTCTTCGCAGGCAACTCTGGAAATCCAACAACTTGATGTTGCATCAGGTAGAAACAATTGTCCCTCTGCACTCTTTTCTTAGCTTTGTTTGTCGACATTCGGGGTTGCAGGGGGGGTGGGGAAGATAGCAGCCGATTAATCTGCACTGCAGCATCCCTCTCCCCTGCATCCCCTCCCGTCCTCGCCGCTGCTCACCACTTCCACCTCCACTTCCACTCCGATCTTGTGAAGAATATATCAACATGCACCGCCCTCAATTGAGGTGAGCGTGTGTGGTTTTTGTCATCTTTTGGACAAAAGGGTTCTTTCGCTTAGTCCCAGCAGTCTCGTCTGCTTTCCACTCATTATTCCTACTTTCTCCTCCTTGTTCTTATATCTATATATACTGAACATGGGGTTTTCAGCCTCCATAGCGGGCCTTCCACGCCTTTTGGCTACCGCCTTCGTTCTGGCCTGCATGCTTGCTCTCTTCTCACGCGATGTTGACGCGTTAGGTTTGACTGATACCATCACTTGGGGTGGTGACAATTCAAGAACTGGCTATCAGAGGTTTGCAATGACTCTTTCTTTTTCCTTGGTTCCTCAAAGCTTGATGTGGATAAACCCAAAGAGTACCAGTGACTCGGAGACTTTCCTCTTCTATCCAAATTTATACGCGCTGCTAGATACTTGTCCTTCTATGATTCAGTGGTGCCCTCGAACTTGTTTACCGAGTTGTACAGAGCTAACCCACACTCAGTAATCATAACATGGATCCTTCAATCGTTGGGAGTCCGCAATTTGGCCAACTATTCAAGACCACCCTACCAGGAAGGTACAATAATGTCCCGGAACAGATCTTCTCTCAGCCATTGGTTTACACGACGCCCTCGGATGGTGTACAGTATTTGTACGTCGCTACCGCCCAGAACAACGTCTACAAAATGAACGCAAAGACCGGAGAAATTATACTCAAGAGAAATCTACACATTCCCTTTCTGGCTGCAGATCTGGATGGTTGTGTGGATATCCAACCTCATATTGGCATTACCGCGACAGGAGTGATTGATCCCGACACCAATACCTTGTACCTGACGGCTAAAACATACGTTAATCAAAACGGTGGAAATGGTGCTCAAGGAAAACCCGACGGACGTTATTATGTCCACGCAATCAGCGTCGATGATCTTAGTGAACGGCCAAACTTCCCCGTAGATTTGGAGGGTACCGTGGCGAGGAATAGTCCCACGCGGAATTTCAATGGCGGTATCCATCACCAGCGACCCGCTCTCCTTCATACTGGACAATACATATATGCGGGGTTTGCTTCTCACTGTGTTCAATACAACTTTACGGGCTGGATCATGGGTTGGGACAAAACCACCGGCGCTACGGTAGAAAGATGGTCAACGGAAGGCGAGGGTGTTCCCAACACGACGCCAGGTGGTGGTATCTGGATGTCAGGAGGAGGCATCGCTTCAGATGATGCTGGATCGATATTTTTCGGTACTGGAAACGGATATGCCTCCCAGCTTTCTACTATCCCGGTTAATGGACGCAACCCGCCGACTGCAATCGAGCAGGCAGCTGTTCACATGACGATCAATGATGATGGGAGTCTTACACTAGTAGATTTTTTCATGCCTTGGGAAAAACAACAACTGGATGGTGCGGATAAGGACTTGGGAACAACTCCTTTGGAAATTCTACCAAGCGAGTTTTCTTGTGGCGATGTCAAGCGCATTGGGGTCATTACAGGAAAAAGCGGAAAGACTTACTGGTTGAACCTTGATGACTTGGGAGGATACAAAATTGGTCCTGATAAACTCGATAATGTCATCCAAGTATACCAAAATGAGAACTCAGTATATGCCGGTGCCGGTGTGTATCCTTTGGAAGGTGGCTACATCTACATCAATGGTACTCCTCCCTTCCCGCTTTCGCATTTCATTCTGCTTGGAGTAACCATGCTGACCTTGAAATATCTAGTCATTCAATTTCCTACTCATGTTTTCAAGTTTGCTTGCAATGCTGGTATTCCTTCTTTCACCAAGGTCGCCGATAGTCCTAGTAAAAATGCATATGTTTTGGGTGTGGGACATGGTACTGTCACTTCTCTCAATGGACAAATTGGAACAGGTCTTGTATGGACAAGTGATGTTCAGGGCTTTAACTTGCAAATCTACAAAGCCGTACCAGAAAATGGTCTATTGACTCAAATAAATCAGTTCAACATACCTGGAACGACAAAATTTACTCGGCCTGTGTTTGGAGACGGAAGAGCCTACGTTGGCACTACCCTAGGCTTCATATATGGATTCGGTTCTCCCGTCAACTTACCTCTAAATTGTTCGTCGCCGTATGATTTCGGTATTGCCAATCTCAATAATGCCACGATTGCAAAGAAAATTACCTGTACCGCTCTTTCTCAAGTCACAATCAGTAATGCTACTTTGACAGGAGATGCAAACTTTGTTATATCAAACATGCCCTCCATACCAGCGACCATAGAAACTGGCGGAACTTTCAGTTTTGATGCTGTATTCAACCCAAAAGCAGTGGGGCCATTATCATCAGACGTCATCCTAAGCACGACTAATAATGTTGCTGGGTTCAGTACCAGTACGCCTGTCAGCTTTCGTGGTACCGGTCAGAGTGTGAACGCTTTACTTCAAGTCAGTCCACTCACTTTAGCATTCCAGGCCGTGATTGCTGGAAATCAAGTGGGAGGCGTCAACCAGTCTGTTCTTTTCAACAACCTAGGAAACTCCCCACTGTCGATTCCTGAGATAAAATACTCCATCAAAAGTGAGGATGGTCCATTTATTCCTGCAAATGGAACTGCAGCAGAGCCCGAAGCTGGCTCGTTCAAATTCATGGGCCTTCCCTCTACGATACCAGGAAACTCAGGTGTCACAGTCCAGGTAAACTTCGACACCTCAGTTACGGGAAACTTCGCGGCCTACCTAAACGTTGTATCAAACGGTGGAACCAAGATTTTTGATGTTCTTGGCACAGCTGGATCAGCTCCCGTGGCTCTGGTCGAATTTCAAACTCCTGATGGAAATGACTGGGTGAAATATGAAAAGGGGTCTAATTTCACATTTGGAAACGTTACTGAGAATACCACACGGCAGCTCAAACTGCGTGTTACTAACAATGCCACCACTGATGGTGCCAGTCTCTCAATCACTGTCTCCAAACCTCCATTTGGTATCCCTGGAATTATTGGAGCCAACAACCAAATCGATCTCGCCGAGGGCACTATTCTCAAGCCAGGGGAAAATGCTACAGCAACTCTCTACTGCTCGGTGCCCAAATCACAATGGAACATGGATCCTTACGTTGGAGATGCTCACTGGACTATGAACGTCAATGATCTAGAGTTTAGTAAACAAGACATTCCGTTCACTTGTGGTGCCGTCTCAGAGCAAGCGGCCCCTCTTCAATCTAATGGCCTCGGTTACTATCGTTATACCGGGTGTTTCAAGGAAGACAATCCAGGAAGGCAGCTCAAGTCTCAGCTTTACAGCAACGTCAATAATACCCAGGCAATGTGTATCGCCGCATGTGCTGCGGCAGGACAAACATTCTGTGGAACACAATATAATCGAGAATGCTGGACGGGACCTACAATTCCTAATTTGAAAGTTGAAGATGGCAATTGCAACTTTCCTTGTGCTGGAGATGTGAATCAGATCTGCGGAGGTGATGGACTTGATGGCACCGGGAGTTATATTTCGCTGTTCGCAGATATGAGATCCTTCGACGGAAACACGACCATTCCAATTCCAACACCAACGACTTCTAGCTCTCCCGCTCCGACTGCTACCGGTGGTCCTCAAATTAGACAGATCGTTGGCAACTATGTATTCCAAGGTTGCTATAACGAATTAACCGTAGGGGGTCGAGCTTTATCTAAGTCAACCTATACCAATGATTCTATGACTTTGGAACTATGTTCAAGTTTCTGCTCTGAAGCTGCGTATTTTGGCGTAGAGTACGGACGTGAATGTTACGTAAGTCACTCCTGATACACAAACATACTCGTGTCAAGGAAACAAAGCTAATTTCAATATAGTGTGGAAATACTATTGCTACAGGAAGTACAAAAGTTGCCAATCAAGCTGATTGTGACTTCCTCTGCCCTGGTGATAAGACTACATACTGTGGTGCTTCAAGTCGCCTCCAATTATATGCTCTGAATGTGACAGGTATCTCATCGACGGTCACCTCGAGTACTCTGGCGACCTCGTCGACTTCCCTTTCTGCTACAAGCACTTTTAGCACATCTGTATCGGTGTCTGCGAGCAGTAGTAGCTCGACAGTGGCTATTTCCACCTCGCTAACGAGCTCATCATCGACGCCTCCCTTGACAGGTCCTACCAGCACGACAATACCGATCTCAACGAGCAGCAGTAGTTCAGCAAACCAAACCCCAGGTTCTTCAACCTCTGTGCCAACTTCTCCAATTACAACAACCTCAACAAGCTTGTCTTCATCTCGATTTTCCACTACATCGTCAGCTGCACCAACTGGCCCGACAATCATTCCGTCCGCGGGGCTTTACAACTACATTGGGTGTTATACTGAGGGGACTCATGTTCGTGCCCTTGGTGGAGCATCATTTCCCAATGATACTCAGACAGTTCCCGGCTGTGCAGCATCATGTTCTAAGTTCAAGTATTTCGGAATGGAATACTCACGCGAGTAAGCACCTATTGGCCCCCCTGCTATTGTTGGAGAAGCACTGTACTGACCGTGGTAATTAGATGCTGGTGTGGAAATAGCTTTGGTCTCGGCGCTCTCCTTGTCAAAGACAGCGAGTGCAGCATGACCTGCGCTGGTGATAAGAGCTCTCATTGCGGAGCCTCGAACAGACTGAATGTTTACTTCAAAAACGACACAGCTTCTAGTGCTTCATCCGTGACCAGCCTCACTTCATCCTCTTCGGCCAGCTCAACATTATTCACCTCGACTAGTCTGACCAGTACAAGTGTCACAAGCTCAGCAAGCACTTCTCCATCCACCATATCAAGTTCGTCAACTTCCACAAAAGTCCCATCCTCAACATCCGCCCTCCCTTCAGCACCCAAACCAACAGGACCCCTTGTCTCCTTAGGAAACTCAAACTTCACATACTACTCCTGCGTCTCGGAGCCATCCTCCGGGAGACTCCTCCAAAGCCAAGTCCTCAACAATAGAACCGCAATGACCATCCCTCTCTGTCTCTCCGTCTGCTCCAACTACAAATACGCAGGCGTGGAATACGGGCGCGAATGCTGGTGTGCGAATAAGCTGAATTTGGTTGGAAACACTGGAGCCACGCCGGCGAAGAATGTAACGGATGATCAGTGTAACTTCGCGTGCCCTGGGAATGCGACGGAGGCTTGTGGGGCGAGTAGCAGGATGAGTTTGTTTTGGTTTGATGAGCTGAAGGCGAAGGGGAATGGGAACAGTGCGCCCGTCGGGTTGGTTGATGAGTAGGGGAGGGAGATTGTATATGATGAGGGGTTGATTTGTACATATGAATGAATTAATGGGGCACGGGTAGATGTGTTTATTATCAAAGGGAAGGGGAGTTGAACAAGGCAATAAAATGGGAGGGCGGTAAGATATACATCTGGGTTTGTTAGATTTTAGTTAATGTAATTGAGTGAGCAAAAGAGTTCCATTACAAAAGAATGGTCTAATGAGTTTTGAACAATTTCCTTTGGCTGAATTGTGTGAGAAATTAGAAATATATAGAAAATATGCGGGATGATACGCTGTGTGAAGTTGGAGGGTGTGGCTCGTGAGTGCGTGTGGCCCGAGCCCCTATTCACTCTTGTTAATTTACCTGGTACTCGCAAGGGTGCTCTGATAAGGATCCCGATAAGGCCGCTGGTGGTAAATTTTTTCCTGGGCGAACGAGACGCGCTCAAGGCCCTCTTTGTTGCATACCATATCACAGGCAGGCGAGAAGGAGAATGTTTTCCATCGCAGCAAACCCTTTAAGACTTCGACAAGTCCCGCTACCACTCTTGCAAACACTTCTCACCGTCACCATGCAAGAATCATCAAAGAGAAACCCCGCCAGAAGGCATCCCTACAGAGGGAAGAAGGCATTCGGAACAAATGCAACACCCAGACAAAATGCTGTTCCAGCTGGAGCAGCCTCATCCGGCCCTCCTCGAGTTGCGACTCCTCCCCGTTCAGAAGCTATCCCTATGGATACTCCACGATTTGCAGATTTGGCAAAGGAGAATCTGATTCATCCTGTTATGCTAAAGACCATCACCGAGGACCTCAAGTTCGACCATATGATGCCCGTCCAAGCTGCGACTCTTCACGATCTCCTCGCGAACAGAATTGATTGCCTCGCACAAGCAAAAACTGGGACAGGAAAGACGATAGCATTTTTGCTGCCAGCTATTCAGACCCTCATCAATAAACAGAGACGGCCAGGCGCAGGTGTTTCTTTACTCGTCATTTCTCCTACTCGCGAACTATCCATGCAGATTGCTAAAGAGGCCACCGCGCTCTTAAAACGACTTCCGCAGTACAAGATTAGAATTGCGATCGGAGGAACAAATAAGATTACCGAGGGGGCGAGGATTATGGAAGGCTGTGATATTCTGATTGCCACACCTGGCCGTCTTTACGATCATCTTAGTGACGAGAGTGTCCGAGAAAAATTCAGTAATCTTGACACACTCGTCCTCGATGAAGCTGATAGATTACTTGATATGGGTTTCATGAATGCCCTCAAAGATATCATCAGATGCTTGCCAGACAAGGAGAAGACTAATAGACAAGGAATGCTGTTCTCTGCCACCATCGCTCCTCATGTCCAGAAGGTCGCACATCTTGTTCTATCAAAGGATTACAAATTCATCTCGACCATTCCAGAAGGCGAGCAACAGACCCATGAGCGTGTACCACAACATCTCATTACCGTCCCTAAATTTGCAGATGTTGCCGCTGGGTTGGTCGGCTCCCTGCGAAGTGAGATTGCCCTGCAAGGTGCAGACACTTTCAAGGCCATAATCTTCGCGCCCACCGCGGCACTTGCGGATTTCTATGGCGCAGTTCTCGAGAAGATGCCAAACATGCCCACGATTAGCGTTCTGCATTCGCGGGTAAGTCAAAGTAAGAGAACCAAAACCACCAATGCCTATCGCGAGGCCAAGAATGGGATCCTTGTAGCTACAGATGTTGTTGCTCGAGGAATGGATTTTCCTGGTGTGTCAAACGTCTTCCAGGTTGGTATTCCGTCTGATAAGGAGTCGTACATTCATCGATTAGGCCGTACAGGTCGTGCGGGTGCTGAGGGGAGAGGCACATTCATTGTTGCTGAGCCCGAGTCATTTTTCCCAAAGTGGAGTTTGAAAGAAATTCAATTTGAGACTACGGAGCCAGACTTGAGTGCTAAGTCTGATGTCACTGCTATTGTGGAGAGACTGGAGAGCCACCCAAAGACTTACCAAGCTTGTAAGTTTTACTCCTCCCCTTTTCGAGACTTTTCTTCTCCAAATACCTTATTATCCTCAACTTCTTTTCGAATCCGCATGTACTGATTGTGTTGTAACAGGGCTTGGATACTACAAAAATCATGTAAAAGCTATGGGCTGGAACAGTGAAGAGTTAGTCCGACAGGGCAACATCTTCGCTAAAGAAGGTCTTGGGTGTCCTGAGCCACCTACTATCGCTAAGACGACAGTAGGCAAGATGGGACTCAAGGGCGTCAAAGGGCTCAACGTCGTCGCTGACCCTCCCCGAGTTGGGAGAGGAAGAGGTGGTGGCGGAGAAGGAAGAAGTGCCGGCAGTGGCGGGAAAGGAGGCATCGGTGGTGCAGGCGGACGAGGAGGTGGATCAGCGTGGTAGGGAGCCGCGTGTATGATACTTGTACTTGAATAGGGGACTGGTTCTTGTGCGGATATGGATATATGATCATGGCGCGTTGGCGTTTACTTTTAGAGGGTTAGAGGACTGACTTGTTATGATGCGGGGATTAGAGATCATGGTCTTCGTGTATCTGGGAAGACTCTTGTACAACGATAATGTATATCTGGAAACTCTCTACTGTATCGAATTCATTCCTTGAGAAGGTGCAACGTGATTGAAAAATGTTCAAGTTCTCGAGTACTACTCGACTTGGCCAGACAAGTGATACACCGTGTGAGTGGAGATGAGTAGAGTACCTACTTAACTCAACTCGACCTTAGATCCTACACGTTTACCTAGACTGTAATACCTTTCTGCTATATATGCTCTACACTTACATTTCACAATGTATCTCTACCAGAGTATCGAGGATTAAAAAAAAGGTGCGCTCAAAGTAGAGCGAATGTATCTACTTTACAACAACTATCCCATATAACAAAGCCGTCCGTCCAACCAACTAGAGTAGCCTCCCAAGCATTTATTAAGCCTCAATTCGACCCAGTTGTTGTGTCTACTTGTATCTTCTTTGGCTGCACGTTCTTTTTGATCCTAGGTACTCTTGAAGGGATAGGAAAGATTCCTTGTCTGAACTCTGAACTGTCTACCTACTCACCGACTTCCTTACCTACCGAATTTCGCGCAGTTTGGAAAGGGATGATGCTTGAATGGATGGGTTACTTGGGATGCAATTGGAGGATGTGGTGGGAAGGCGGTGAGAGTGATGAGGGTGATGAGGGTGATGAGGGTTTTGATAGCATGTCATCTGGATGTTTGTTTGGTTGGTGTTGTTAGGGCGGAGTTCAGAGGTTCTTTTTATCCTGGTTGATCATGGATGTTGTAGATACTGAGTACTCAATTTTTTGGGTTCTTCTAGGGTGATGTGGAAGAGAGGTGTGGGATTTGAAGGCTATGGAATTGGAGATCAGCGTGGGGAATATAGATTGTAGGAAGTGGCAGTGGAAACTCGAAGATTTTTCTGTTGGATCGTATGGATTTTACATTGGTAGAAGTCGTGTGAGTAATGTGTTTGTTGGTGGTTCATTAGGTGATGATAGTGAGTTGTTCAAGCAAAGAATTGTGGATCCATCGAGTTGGGTATCCTGAGTGCTGGATGACTATTTTGGTTGTTTTCAAACGTTGGTACAGTATAGGCTAGACATAGTTTCCCATATTGAGGACAACAGTGGAGTGGTTTGTACTGTGTTTTTAGGAATCGAGGTGTAGGTTACTAGGGCATTTGCACTTAGAGTACAAGCACTGTAAGATTACTAAGTAAAGCATGTAGCTATCCTATCAAGGCTTCTGGCCTTTTCTGGAGTCATTTATCTACACATCTCTTGGTATAGCATAAGGCAGCGGGAACTTGTGGAATCGGCATTTGTCGATCTTTATCTTACAAAGCTGTAGCACGTATCAAGTTCCTTACTCATGGCAGTGGTTTCATCCCGCAAGGTTACCAACCAATCTGTTGCTCAAGCGTGTTTCTGGAACCAAGTCACAAAGAATACAACGGGACTTGATTCTTCCAGGTTCCAACGTGACATGAGAATACGAGTACACTACTTATGTTGTATGGTGTTTCATCCCTTTAGAAAACTAGATTCGGGGATTATTTTCTCATTGTAATACTACATCACCAGGTCTCCAATCAAGAACGTCTACTCTATTCCCCTTGTTTCTAGAACAAAAGTCTACTGTATACCCCACCCCCATTCTTCGGAAAATATTTCCCTCCGCATCAGACCACACACAGGGTGGTAGTAATACAGCCCCAATCCCTTCCAAATCAAGGATCGAGAACGAAGATTGATGCCCAGTGAGGTCACAAACCCCCCAGGTGGATGGATCATGGCTTCACGACATGTTCTTTCAAAGGCGGTGATCTACATACCCAAAACAGACAAAGGAAATACACACGCGACACACGGCCAAGTGGAAAGTTTTGAAGAAAAAAAAGGTCTACCGGTACTTCCTTATCTGACGTTGACATTTTTACTATACTGTCCGACGCGGGCAGGAAATGAGCTATCGGGTCTTACAAACGTCTTTTTCTGATTTTGATGAACCCCTCCCGCCCACGTATGTCTTGTGTATCTGTACCTTTGTGAGATGGGAGAGATCATATCATTATTTGGTATCCCTGATTTTTGCCGGGCTTCTCTAACGGGCTTTCGGTCTGTTTACAATTAATATAGCACGGAATGGCTTTATTGACTTTGGAGCGAAGTTATTGGCTTTGTAGGGAAGGATGCCTTGGAGATGGAATGGAGAAAAATCGGTGTCTTGTTTACGCAATCGCGTTCGAGCATTCTGGATTCGATGGACTGCTGTACCGGTATGGGTTGGGTTTTCGGTGTGGGTGTCGTGAACGGCCTTCCTCAGGTTGGTTGAGGGGGTTGGTGAGTCTACTTGCCGATGCGACATGTCGATCACCCTTGAGGCTAAATGTTGGTAGGGCAGAGTCCACCAAGTCCGGTGTGTGGACTTGGACGAGCTTCATGGTAAGGCTTGTTTGAGGTTGGAGATGGGGTGCGTTGTCGATGTCTGAATGGAGATATGGTCAAACGGTCGTTTGGTAGAGTCTCCGTAAAGCTTTCGTTTTGACCCACTGGGGCTTATTTTTAACCTCGCAAATGAGGCGTATATTTGGTTTGATACTGTGATGCTTTCATGGTGCAAAGTAAGCTATCCAGGTATCTTCAAGCGACCAGAAGAGTCCTCAAGATACCTGGATGGCGGAAAGTACCTTCCTTGAGCTCTCTGGATAGAAACCGAAAAGGCTTTGGCCTGCAGAAAGTTAATCTATTCCCGCAGCGAGAGCTCTGCGGTGAAGGCTTGTAAAGTATGGCAGGTTAATGAAGTCATCCAATTGCCTTGAATTGTCGCTGACAGAGCTGAGGAAGGAGGGTAAGGTACATAAACAGAGAATCAATTATGCACGAATCCTGAGAACCCCTCTATTCACCCCCCCTCCTACCTCAAGACAGCATCCCGGAAGGTGCTGCGATAGGATTAATAGGCACCGCGTTCACGGTAACGAGGCTCTATATCACCCATTCCCTCCTGACGCCTTTATCCGGTCGTATTCTGGGTATATTCTCCCTTCTCTCCGTGGTCAATGGTCTTTCTGGGAGCTTATCAACCCCACGGTACCTTGCGTTTCTGATTGTTGGTATCGAAAGGTACTTGGGTTACTACGGTACCGTACGTATGCATGATTCTTCCGAGCATTTGTCCTGGACGAATTGGAGACGGGAATGATATCTCACGATGCGAAGGATGAGGTTGAAAAGTGGATATCAAGACCGCTGCAATGCGAGTTTTGGAATTCTCGGTGCTTCTCCAAGTCCCGTTATTATGCGTCGAGACTCTCCACCCGCTCTACCTTCCCCCAGGGTGACAATGGTACCTGAGGGTAAGGAGTCCAAGGAGAGTCGTGAGTCTGATATGAGAGAAAGCCCCGCGCCCGTCCAATATATTCAATTGGGTGTCGTGTTGGGTTGGGTTGCTGGAAACAGATGAGGTGCGTGATGCGCGATGCGTGGTGTGTGGTGTGTGTTTCGTAAAGGGAAATTCTGTCGGGAGGTTTCCTTTCCAAAGCATGCGTACGACCATTTATTGTATACTGTAGCCAAAAAGTGGTGGGCTGTACTCATATGTGCGGTATAGTGGGAGGTTGTACGAGTACAAATCAGGAGCCCGAGGTCCGGACTTGAGACGTTGGTCTGAGAAACTCACGTCTTTTTCCGGGGCGGATCTGGCTCACCGTTCTTGCGGCTTGCATTATTATTCTTGAGCACATTCTGTCATCATTCATTCGTGAGAAAGTATAATTCCACGCAACATGCACCGCTTCTCTTGGAGAGCATGGGAGACGAGCTGACTCGTCTGCCAGAGGATGTGGGGGAATATTGAGTGGGGAAAAGCTCCTCCAGTCTCCAGAGTTGGAGGCGAGTGGAGACGACGGCCTCGCCAATATGCCTATCCAGCACGTTTCTGTGGCGTCTTGTTGCATTCGGTACGGGGTAGAATACAACTATTCTCTATAAGTATCCAATCGTTTCCAAACCCTTTGTCGCAATTAAGTTTATGAAAAGTGGCTACCTTGTTGTCCACGTTTAGGTACTGTATGTACGTCGTAGGTACGAAGTAGCTAGCTATACTAAACTATCCCCGGACGTCTACCCGCGCCTATCTCCTCGTCCTCCACATATCCACCCTGAGTAAGGGAACCCATCAATATAAGGTGCAGAGGGCGGGCAGATGATAGTATCATCTTTGGATTTGTTTGGATTTGTTATACAACCAAGCCTTGCCGCGCCCATTGTCAAGCATCTTTACGAAATCCCCCCCGCATCTCGCCAATTGATTGTTTCGGCGCCACGCCGTTGAGAAATCAGTGGGTGTGTTATTTTCGGACATCCATCTGCTTAAAAAGTACCGGACACGCAATTCGGTTCAGTCATTCTTCCATCCGTTGGAACTCACTCAATTTCGAGAGCAAAGCACGACTTCAACTAAGTGCTGCGTCACAAAAAGCGCTCAATACTCGTTGTACCGTTCAACCTTGTCGCTTAGCAGATTACCCCTTTACAGCGCTACTTGCAGCACGCCATCGTATACCCCAAACAACCAATTGAGCGTGCCTGTTGCTCCAAGTCACCAAGTGCTTATTCTGTTTTGCGGCCCATACCCCGCATAGAGCCTTATATATAGTCTCTGCACTGTACCTGTGCCTACCAGCTAGCTATCGACCAGCGCACCGGAACGCAACGACCTCAATTTTGTACCTCAACCCAACAATATTTTTTTCTAAGACCAAAAAAAACATTCGTCGATAACACCATCGACTTGGTGGTGTGCAAAGGGGTTTCCTGTCCGACCTGGTGCTTCTTCGCGTGTCTCAAACTCGCTCGTATCTGGGTACGTGGGTGCTCTCAAAGCTCTGCACTCTCGATCAGCAGCACCAACTTCCCCTCTTCGCCCCGCCCTTTCCTATCAACACCAGTGAAATTCCCCGACAGGCGTCAGATAACAGCACCGGCCATAACCAACCATCCGGTCCTTCGTCTCACAACACCTTCACGATAATTTCCCTCCGTGTTCGGACTTTTCATATATAAGAATACAGAAATCGGTGCACTGGAGAATATCAAAGGACACCCCTCCGTCAAGTTCCGCAACTGCGCCCGCCCGCTCATCATTTGTGAGCTCGCTAGCCGTGGCAAGGTTTAACTGGGAACCACTCAACCATCCGTTATCGCAGCCCACCTGCACCTCTTCTTACCTATACCCACCTGGAGCAGCCGAGGATCGAGACAAAAGAGTCACTACGATCCTTATCAACTCTGCTCACGGTACCTCATATTCTACCTGACCTTTTAATCATTTATCACATCAGCGCCAACCATCACGAGGATCATCACCCAAGTTCACAAGACGCAACCCCTACCACCATATACACCATCGCTCAATCCCAGCCGCCGATCCAGCTTCTAGACCCCGTCTAATCTGTACATCAACCGGCCTACCTCCTCATCAGTTCCATTTTATATTTTTTTGATTCCTTCTCTTCAAACGGAATCGCGAGCAATTCAGCTCAAAACCGACAAGCTGGCTCACTCACGCCCCCCACCCCTACAAACTCATTCCGCAGTGGTCGCTTCCCCTCCTCATGTATCTCCCCGTCCCCATGGCGAGAAGAGACACCACCCGAGGAGGAAATCAGGACGTGATAATACAGCATCGGAGAAGAAGTCATCCAGACCTACGGCTAGCAGGAGAACCTCTCCTCAGTATGTGACGAAGTCCACATCATACAGTGGAGGTAGGACAAGTACTCGAGAGCGAGAACAAGAGGAGGAGACTGTCAGGGATAATAATGGAGAGGGATTTCCACAGTTCTGGTAAGCTCTTTTCCTTTGCTCATGCACCCATTCATTCAGTCATGCCAGCCAGAAATGGCGAGGCTGGAAGAGTTCCCCAGGAACACACTTCCACCATCCTCATGACCCCTCAAAAGGGGATGAATAGTGTGGGGTGCATATTGCAACCATGTACATGCAGCGCTGACGAATAACCTAGCACGTCGTGCGAAAAGCAATTCCAAGCCGCCAACACCTTCCTTTACTGCTCCGAAGCGTACGCATTGCTTTTTTCGCTACGGCACGATTGCTTATCTTGGACGAAATGCTGACTCCTGACTAGTTGTCGTCTTTATGACCAGCGTCCTGACCCAACTCGTGCAATTTCATACTCATCCACTCAAGCCCCAACTTCCCCGCCTCTTACCCCATACACCCGCCATTTTTCGAGCCTTCCAGGCCCCGACGATGGACCAGACATCGTCCCTCGTTTTTCACCCACTCAGTCTCGTCCACGATCTTACTTCAACTCCGATCCCTATCCATCATCCTATCAAGCATCTAGCGCGGGATATTCTCAATCTCCACCTCAACCCACTTACACCAATTCCCACTCTAGCACTGCTCTAGCCAGTCTTCGGGAGCTAGCTACCGCTTTGCCGAAAACATCCTCCAAACACCGGGACCCAGAGTCTCCCCCGAAGAGCAATGCTAGTAGCATCTCTCGTACCGGTTCTGGTGTCTGGGATTATATCCCATTCACATCGAGTAGTAAAACAGCGCCAACACCAAGTGCTACACCAGGAAACTCTTACAATGCTGGGTATACTGTAAGCCACAGCTACAATGCTTCTCATTCCAGCTACGCATCTGGCAGCGGCCGAAGCAGAGAAGACTTGCACAGCTATGGCAGAAGTTACAGCACATATGGTAACACAGGGGGTATGGGTATGGACAGGCCACTACCGCCCAGAAACGGACCTGGTGGATATGGACACCGTCCAAAAAGCATCGATCTTGTTACCCCAGTTGTTGAGCACATGATTTAAACTATCTCTCATGTTACCAGTTCAACCACCATCCAAATTTACAATAACAGCTTTGGATATCATCATCTATTTCTTGTTCATTATTTTTGGAGACCTATCCATTCATAATCACAAAAAGTACTTCTTGGGTCTCCGAGGGAGACATCCTCACATGAGCATACGCATACGCATACACATCAGTACCACAGCATGATTGGAGTTTACATTATAGGCACGAACATATTTTCCTATCACATAAAAAGTTTGGGCGTTGCATTTTCTTGTTTTCAATTAGTTGGGATGGGCGAGTGTTCAGTGGGGGGGAATGGATAAGGGCATGTTCTTCAAGGGGGTAGGGAATACATGATGGAAAGCATGCGTAGAGAAGGACTCGTTATTCTTTATTTGGATTGTATATACTTTGTTGAAGATATATGCATGTACAAGGATAGTATCGTTGTTAAATTTATCATTTTAAAATTACAGCCATTTCTCAAATGCCAATTACCGTGAAAATCTGCCACTCTTCTGAAATGTTGTTTCGACGTAGGAAAGCACGGAACATTTGGCGCAGACATGGATTCCTCAACCCATAAATAGAGCAGTAATCGAAACTCCAGAAGTGCTTCAACCCCCTACAAACTCCTCGCCTTAGAATATGTTTGATACCCTTCGCATGCAACCAACCTGTAATTGCACAGGTAAATCGATCTTTCTGATTTTCTGAAAGTGGTTTTCAATCGGCTTTTTCGTGCCTTGAGAGTACAGAAAAACCTCGATATAAGGATATGCTCGGGGGCAGTTTTCCTAGGGATATAACCGAGGTTATCCTTATAGTGAGGATCTTGGCATAGGCGACGACAAGGCCGTATATTTAAGTACTAGGAATGTGTAGTATAATATCTAGTAGTATTAGTAGTGTACGTAGGAATTCCTAAATTCCTATTACTAAAGTTCAATTTTATACCTAAAATATATAGAATTTACCTAGAATCTAAGAGGATTACTAATATAAATGCCAGAATCCTAGCCTCTAAGGATATAAGTAAGGGTATATTTGGTGTAAGAAAAATTTCGGGACGTAAAAACTAAGGATTATCCTTATATCGAGGTTATCCTTAAATCCTTATACAAAAAAATCGGGACCAATAATTTAAGGATATACTCGAGGATATCCTTATACAGTATCGAGGATCCTTGTATCGAGGTTTTCCTGTACTCGCTTAAGTGACGAGAGTCTAGAGAGGAGTTTCACCATCCTTAACTCCCTGTTCTCGTTTAGAGTGATTTCCAGAGAATAAGGAGTATAGAGATTTATGATAAATCTATCATGTTAATAGTGAGTTTTGGGATGACGAGAAATTGACAACTAGCGAAAATCCTATACGACCGGGCAATGGAATGTATCGGGAAGGATAAGTAGAGCTTATGAAAGCCGCGTCTATGGAGTGTAAGCTCTTGTGCATAGAGCCTTTTCTGGCTAAAAAGTATCTATCCATTTTTTTGGGCTCGATAGTGGGTTCGCTTAGACGGTAGGCCCCCTTTGTTACCGACCGTCTAGGCTCAGGATATAAGCGTCAATTTATTTCTTCCAGGGGAGAATTACGAGTTTTGGGATTTTCAGTTGAAGGAGGAGGAGGAGCATTTATCTCGATCCCCTCCTGAAACAAATAGAATAGGAAATAGTGCTCCGAGAATCTAGACTTATGTAAAAATACAAAAATGAGGGAAATAAGCTGCAGCCTCCCAATTGTTGATTGAAACTACGCTATCACCATCATCAGCAACGAGTATATTGGTTAGACTAAGATTGGATTGATAGAAGTGGAGAGTGAGATCTGGCTATTTGAGATATTAGACGATTGTAGATGTATCGTCTTGTACAGTACAAAGATTCATAAATTTCATTATTATGGCAAGTCTCGGCAATTTCGCCAATCTCAAACTCTTGGAAATTTATACCAAGACATCGCCGTCCGTATTCCCGACACTTATCTATAAAGCGGTCAATCCTGCTCTCCTCTTCTTCTCTATCTACCGTACTTGTACCTCGCTCTCTAAACAATTCGCCCATCGCTCCATAAAACCCCTTCTCCTTCTATTCTTTTATATCCTCCTCTCCAAAACAATGAAGTTCCTCAGCGTCCTCGTAACCGTCGCCCTTGCCTCTGTTAGCATGGCTCAAAGCTGCAATAACCTATTCATCAAATGCACTGAGGTCACCTGCGTAAACAAATGTGTAAGTATTAAGATTCAGTTCGGTTCTCCTTTACCATCAACCTCTCATTCGTTCGTCAATTGCAATCCCCTCCTCCTCATAATCCCATTATTCGGAAACCAAAAACAAAAAAAAAGACTTGGACTACTTACTAACCGCACTTTTTCCCTTCCACAGGGTGTGGCACAGTACGCTTGCAATCCAGAAATATGCCGCTGCAATGGTTGTCCTTAGACGGCGGTCATTTACAGTATCTACGAACGAGGAGGGAAGTGTGTAGGCCGGGTAGGCTAGGATACAATAAATAAGTAATGAAAGCGAGCAAGGGAGACAGACTCAGATTAGATTCAATGGAGTGATCTTACTCGAAAAGGAAACTCTTCAGGCGTGGGCTGTGATGAGATGCGAGTGTACGGAGTAGAGGACAAGGTAATATGCATGAAAACCCTTAAGTCTTGAACGTAGAGGGGGTGGACAGTTAAAGCTGGACCCTGGCCTTGGCTATAATACGGCTCGGCCCGGATTCTTATCCAAACAAGTAAATCAGAAACCCGTATCTGGGCGATATGGACTTTTTTCATATATGATCTGCGTGACAGTGTCCAGCTTTAACTGTCCACCTTCTCCCTACCTTCCTCCCTTCTACTCCTATCTGTACCCAGTTTTTACTCCCAAGTCTCTTGGCTTTCCTTCAATCTCCGGAATAGGCTCCACTTTGTACTTCAGTACAAAGTAGCTTTCTCCAAAGATATGAATTTGCTAGGAGTATTAAGTAGGGTAGTACTCGGTTTTGTTTTGGTATTATTCTAATTGCACGCTTTGACCACTATATATAACTTAGATCTAAGTAGATGTGAGTAACAGGGCCTTAATCTAGTAGGAGCAGCAGATTTTGTACCCTTGTCTGTTAAATCCAGAGATTCCACAGTTTCCCGTTATCTACTTCGTAAAAAGTTCAGATTTCGCCCTATAGCGAGACCCCCCCGATGATCTACGTCTATTTAGCGGGTACTTTCAATATTTTAACTTGGCAAAAGCAAGGGCTATTAAGCTTAAAAAGGTGATCTGACTAATCAGAAAGCGTAGCGAAACGTAAAAAAGAAGTGACAGAGAAAATGACTCCAGGGGGGAGGCCAGTCTGACATAATATTTAAGGTCCAAATAACACGAGGCGCTGTCCACTTTACCTGTCATCCTCAGAAGTAAAAGGACATGCTCTGGGATTGCGTGTCATACGAGCCCCCTATCATAAAGTACAAGGATTCCCACCACCGAGACGGGCTGCAAAAAGAATACCAGGGGTTCTTTATTTAGGATTTCCATCGTAAAATTTAACCAACTAGCGTCAAGAGCAAAGCAACTCACCGAAGACTAATCTAGGGCGACCGAAATGTCACCGCGAATGCCCATAACTCCCGCCAAGCAGTAAAAAGAGTGATCTAATAATCAATTCATTGCATTTCATTCTTGGTATTGTTACACAAGCCCATATAGCCAATATCTAAAAGGCGCTCAGCCCCGGCCCAGGAATGTAAGAACGGATGCCCATTCTCAGGGGTTTCAAGCACAGTGAAAACGCAAAAAAGAAAACACAAAATCCAAGAACGGAACAGCAGCCGACCCAAACAGAAACAAATAGAGACAAACGCATCACTCCAAAACCATAACCCAAAATTTTCCGTAATTGCGTTCACTCCGATGCTCGCAGAAACTGCCAGGACACGTTCTGCGCAAGTTCCTATGTTGTTCAATGCAGAACGCTTGCGCTCTTATGGTTCGTAAGTAGTTGTAGCCGGCTATTGCAAGGAGACCAAAGCTCCAAGATCCGTATAGAAAACCGAACATAATGGAATCGATATGTACTTAGAAGACAGCACCAACCAGACGGTTAGCAATGTCAGAAGAGTAACTAGCAGTAGCAGCCTTGACTGTGCTACTCAAGTCTCCCCCCTTAACATAACTGAAATCACCGGAGTTATAAAGTCTGGCAGACCAATAAGCACTCTGAGCATCACTCTTTGAACCATCTTTCTTCGCGGTCTCAAGACCAGTCTTCAATCCGGAGCCATCTGGCTTCTTGGTGTGGACTGCTCCTTCTTGGATCATACCGACAATGCGCTCGTTGGTGCATTCTTTGCTGCCAAACTTCTCACAGTCGAATTCTCCTTGATGGGATTGCATGAGACCCGGGTTGTGGATAGAGTCACCTGGGGATAGGGTGTGCTCGACGCGGACACAGCCGTGAGATTCTTGAAGTACGACAGCGAGGATGAAGCGTGAGTCTACACCGGCATCTTTGCCGACTGACTGGATAGCGGCTTTCAGGTTTTTGTTCTCCTTTTCACTGTTTTGCGGGATGCCGTTTTGGCAGGAAGACTTGATGTTCTTCTCGTTGGCGTTCCAACTAAGAATAATTAGTAAGAAAAATTCTAAGATATTTCTGAGAAGAACTTACAGTCCATCAAAGCTAAGCCACTTGTCACTTCCTGGCCAGCCCTGGGCCGGGGTACCGTCACCCTTGAATTCCTTTTTGGCTACTGGCGTTGTTGTTGCTGGTGTTTTAGATGGTACAGCGTCAGTCGGTTCACTCTCTTTGGCAGTCTTGGTGGTCTTGATCTTGGTGGTCTTGACAATGACAGAGGTGGTCTCTGGCTTGAAGGTAGGGAAAGATGGCTTTGAAGTTGTAATCGGTCTTCCTGGTCGGATAGTGGAGATCTTTGTTGGCACAGGAGCTTGAGAGAAGGGATAATCAGAAGCGGAAACTCCACTGATAGGGTGGCCATGTCCCTTGGTTGGGCGAGGAACATATTCAGAGTAAGAAGCATCTACTCCTGATGTGATGGGAGATGGCTTCCAGTGATATCGTCCGTCATCATATGCTTCTCTCTCAACGAGGTTAAATCTAGGGTCATTGGCAGCAGGTGCTGCTAGAGCGTTGCCAGCAAGGGCAAGAATCACAATGAACGCAGCGCTGGACGACATTTTTGTGGAAAAATATAATGACGAAAAAGGGAAAAGGAGTCTGGAAAAGATACAGAAATCTGATGATCAAGGAGTGTGTAAAGAAAAAGAATAGGAAACAAGGAGAGTAAGGAATGTGGTGGATAACTGCTGTTGTGCTGTTGATAATTGATTTCTCAGAGAAATCATGGCTGTTATATAACTTATCGTATAGTGAGTTGTCATGCTGTAGAAACTCCACCGTATCATCCTTCAAACGTGATTGCAGGCTGCAAGAATAGTAACGTGGTATTGACATGGCAATAAGGATGAGGAATTTCCCGCATTTTGATGTTCCCATCTAAGCCTTTGACCTGGTACATGATCCGCCGGCACGCCATGCGAGCGTCGCTATGCCTGGGTCATATTGCCTCCACAAGGCAGCCAATGAGAGGCAATTTGTGGCGTTTGTTTCAAGATAAATAAGAATGGCACAAACGCAGAAGGTGCTTCAGATGTCGAAGGAGGACACGGGATGGATTCTGAGGATGATGGGTACTCGTACATAAGCGCTTGGAGGGATAATAATCGGCTGACAGATAGGTTACGCGGAAATGAGGAGGTCAGCCAAATGAATGCTCAATCCAAGTTCGATCACTCGACCCGCAATACCAGTGATCAAATTATAGAAGAGTTTGAACGAAGGGTGCGGGATAGGTATCATCTTAAAGCATCGTGCAGTATCTGGGTAGAACACTTTGTACAGACTGCTTTGAGAAGCTGAAAGAAGAAGACAGGGCACCTAGAGCACTCGCTGCTTGAACGGGTCAAGTGGAATCCGTCATATTCTCAGAATTTGTCATGTTTGCTGCATGAATGAGGGGGATTCGGCAGTGGCGGTTATAGTACGCGAACTTGACTTGTGAAGGATTCTGAAGTGGCTCAGCGTCAGCACGCAAATTACACTTCAATCCCACGAGTTGGATCGACTGAATTATAGCCTCCATTTGGTGATCATGCTTACCGGTAGTTTGTTTGAGCCTCATTTGAGAGAAGAACCGGTCTGCTCAATGACGACAATGAGGGTTGTTGTTTGTAGGCGAGTCGAATGTTTAATTTTGCCGTTAGCCACGAGGGAGACGCACATCACCTCTATTTTTAGCTCCACCCATCACGTTGAAACTTATGTATTTTTCGAGTATGGAACTAATGTAGCGCATTAGTTTCATTTGTTCTGTATCTTTCAATTACCAAGTCCTTTCAACTTTACCAGCCATTTTCATTATTTCTTGCACCTAGGAGAAATGGATCACGTGATCGAATGTATGTCCAAGATTGGGAAAATCCCTAGGTCGCACGCGAGATTCGACTTTAAGGTAGATTGAGGCCTGTGCCAAAGAAAGATTAATAATGATCGGTGAGAGTTGAGAAAACATATATTCAATTCTGCGCGTCGCCTACCCCTACTCAAGAAATGACAGATGGTTTGTCAGGAAAACACCTTCCCGCTCCTACAGAAAGCCATGATAGATCATCAAGATAATCTGGCTGGTATAACAGGAATCTTTGAATTTAAGAATACTGGAAAATGGATCCTATCAATCCTTGTCAGTTACGCCATGGGCTGTGAAGCGCAGCTATCCTGCTGATAGTATGTTTATCGCGATATGGCCCTGGCGACCCCCTCCCCCCTCGCCAAATTAGTGGTCCAAGCTATTAGTCTGCACCCCACTACCTTTTATTGCTCTAAACACCACGTTATAAAAAGCATGGTGACCGCCTATTTTCATTGATACATCTGATCCTTATCTTTTTAAAGCAAAAACAAGTCAAAAAAACGTAGTTTTGAGCAAATCATAGCTTCATAGACAGCCATCCCGTACTAGAACTCTACGCCCAGCGACGCTACCAGAAAACCACTATATCCAGTACTTGAAAAGATTATTCACTACAGAGGGTTTACACTCAAGAGTTTTGCAGTAAATTAAGCTTGTAATTGAGTTTTTCCTAAGAACTTCGGGCTTAAATCTAAACACACCTAGGTTAGAATAGTATTATCCTAAAGGACTCATACAACTAAAAGACTTATGCGAGCCACCTGGCATAATTAAATTTAATATATAGTTATTAATCGAAGTGATTTAGGACAATTACGTTAATCTTTCAAGGAATTCTAGCACAACAGATTTGTTGGGCTGAAGAGTGTGGTGTACTGAAGGTCATGGAGAATTGATTGATTGTTTGAGAAGCTATTATACAGAGTATTTATAAGGGAAGGAAAAAGGGCAAGATGAGAAAGAAAGGGGTAAATGAGAGGTGGAGCCGTATCTCAATACGGACGCTGTACAAATAATAATACAATAATGAATAAGTGGATTCCACATCAGGTGATATGGTGGATCCAGCACAACAAGATTCTTAAGGCGAATCTAGAACAATGTACTGTACGGTTCTCTTATAACTTAGTACGGAGACTACTATATTACATACTACAAACTGACTACATTGATAAAATAGTAACTTTTATTGAAAAAAAGATTGATTAATTCATTTACTCAAAATTGTTCCCTCACCAAACGATCCTCATTCACTTGCCAGCCTCCTGCTCCGCAACATATGGAGCTTCTTCCTTGTACACATCATACTTATAACTACTACCAGTATGATCATCCCTCAACTTGGACTGCCCCTTCCCATAAACCTTCTCACGAGCCGAAAGTCCCTCCTGCTGCGTATCAGGATAAATACCCCGTCTCCGAAGTTCTGGCACCAACAGATCCACTACATCCTCAAAAGACCCAGGTGTTGTGACATAGCCAAGATTAAATCCATCAACATCCGCTTCACGAACCCATCTCTCAAGTTCATCGGCAACAGTTGATGGAGACCCAACGGATACTGGACCGAGTCCACCACCAATTGACGCAATTTCAGCGACCCTTTCGGGCGTCCATTTAGGAACCTCCTCACTCGCAGTCGTGAAGATTCTGAGTGACGAAGTTAGTTTATGTACCTCTGACGAGTCCTCTTCAGTTATTTCCTTTCCAGGTGGGATTTTTGAGAGATCAATTCCGGTCCATCCACTAACAAGGACGAGACCTCCGATTGTAGAAGCATATTTCTTCACTTCCGCCAATTTTTCTTGAGCTTCTTCATCAGTACGGCCGATGATGGGCGTGAAAGTGCAAAAGAACTTGATGGATGCTGGGTCTCGGCCTTCTTCTTTTGCTAGCCGACGGATGTTGGCGATCTTGGGTGCTAAGACAGAAGGTGAGTGTGCAGTGACGAAAATGGCTTCCGCGTGCTTAGAGGCGAACGCGGATCCAGCTCTGGAATTCTGTCAGCTGTTTCTTCCTCTATTTTAACGCAATTTGAGGGCTCTTACGGAGATGTACCAGCTTGGAACAAGAATGGTGTCCGCTGAGGAGAAGGATCGACAATATGTCTTGTTTCAAGATTGAAATATTTCCCATGATGGTTGATTGTTCGCACTAGTTCTGGATCGATATACGCGTCGTTCTCCGTATCTTTGATGATGGCATCTGGGCTCCATGATCCTTCCCAAAGCTTATACAGGACTCGAAGATATTCGTCCGCTTGTTCATAACGCTGGTCATGTTCAATCGGTGTGTCAATACCTATCGCTTTGAATGCTGCTTTTTTCCAGGACGTCACGATATTCCTGAATGCAATCCGTCAGCAATGGGGGAAATGCATGTACAAGAATAATTTGATCCTCACCACCCGATTCGGCCGCCAGTGAGGTGGTCAAGAGTTGAGAATCTCTTTGCCAATAGAAATGGTGGTTCGAAAGATGTGCTTGCTGTAATAAGGAAAGCCAAATTCTTGGTCACTTGCATTTATATCAGCATCTTGACAAGGATCTGAGTCTGAGTACTTTACCAGCGGCCATTGCACTTATCGGCTGGTAATAGAATCAGTATTCATTATTTCAATCATTTATTCGTCATCCTCTACTCACAATTGTCGGATCAGCCACAGGCCATTGTGCAGCTCTTCTGATGCAATTATCCAAGCTCCCTTCATACGTATCATATCCACCATATGTATCTGCCAAGAAGAGTGCGTTGATACCTCCTCGCTCAAGGATCTGTGCAAGGTCAATCCAATATTTCAGTTCTCTTTTGTTTGCTGATCGATCTTTGGGATTCTATATTTTACTTAGTATTGTCGAATGCTGTTGAGGCTGGGAATACATACCTTCCATTGACCCGGACTTAGATGTCCAACTGTTAACATGTCAAATGCATTGAGCATTATTTGTTTATTTTTAGTTCCATTGCTACCCTCTTTTCGCGGGGCTTGTTGGTCTGCCATTTTTCCGGGGTTCCCGAGCTTTGGGTGGTTTTCGTTATGATAATTCCGGATAGATTGATCGGATTACAAGTCGAAGAAGCTACGGGCTTTATGAAATGATGGAAAGAGGAACATACGATTTTGCAATCAGCCAGTTTTCTAGTAGTGGTACCATTTCACGTGCGAACAGGAGTTTCTCTGCCGTTCACCAAAATATTGGCTAATTAGCACGTCATTAATGCAACCGCATACTTCGTCCCAGGCGAAATAATCAAAGGTTTTTCAGGGGTTTTTACCCTATTGGCAACCTTAGCCACCCTAGCAAACCTACAATCAAAATTATTTCGGCTGGGACGAAGTAAAAACACATTTGCAACCACACCTTTCTCCACAATATAATGCTCTTCAGTACCAGTCTTTTGATATGCTTTCCGCCTAATGCAGTTCTGGCTATCAAGAGCTTTACAGAAAAACCTTGATACTAGGATATGGGTTTTGCTAGTATTCGTAGGGATACAACCGAGGTTATCCTTACGGCAAGGTTCTTAGCATAGGCGACGACAAGGTCGTGTATTAAAGTATTAGGGATATATAACATAGTTGTCTAGTAATATAAGTAACGTGGTTTATCAGCGAGTCGATCATATCACCGAGTCGATCACTTTTTCTTGGCACAGAACTTTACACCTAAATAAATCAACACAATATATTAAATTAATTATCGCTCTCTATATCTGACGAACTAGATATATCTATAACTTCTTGACAAGTTCGCGCGTT
>CAJVRM010000007.1:66097-84687 GCA_911693285.1 Hymenoscyphus albidus | reverse complement strand
CTATGGCACACACAACGAGCAGCTGAGGATGAGAACGAGGACGAGGACGAGAATGAACGTGGTATAGGGCGTGAAACGCATGGGGCGTACTAAAACACACTTTCTTTTTTGTCTTTTGTCATAACCAGAAGCCTCGCTGCTTCCAACAACCCAATAACTGTATTCACCAAAACTCCCTTCTCACACATGTATTTAGTACAGTTTCAGTTATCTGCTGGAGGGAAACCCCCAGCCGTGCTACTATAGTCTCAGACTCACACAGCACGTTAAAAGGAATAATAATAATAATAATAATAATAATATGGATCGTGGATCGTGGAACGAAAACTCACTCGAAATTTTGAAGGCACATCGTCGAACACGAAGGTTCTTACCACTTCGCAATATTTGAGAAATTAGGAGAAAGCTTTACCTCAGGGGGATTCGATTGATACGGTACGGTACATAGCACATGTAAAAGGCTATCCAGGTGTGACAAAGGTCAAGAATTTCATTCACGCAAGTGCGCATTTATATAACAGAAATTGGGTATCAACAACAAACATACACAGAGACTCTTTCTACAGCATTCCGAACCCGACCGTTACCACCAAAAGAGCCATAACAGTTTTCAAAAATTGGATGTCTCCCATAAAGCTGTTCCCAGAATTTTTCTTATCCTCCCCTTTTGTCCCTGCTGTTGGAACTGGAGCGGGAACTGCAGCGGGAGTTGGAGTGGGAGCGGGAGTACTCGTAGTCAAGTTTGACGCAGGAGCATCCCACCAAATCCATGTTCCCGCCAGAACTTTTCCGTTCTCAACCTTTTGTCCCTTATACGTTTCAGTTCCGTTTGTTTCCAAAAATGGCGCCACGACTTCAAACTTCTGCCCATTGAGCGTCTCATTCGCACACCCATTTAATACACCCGTCGTCCTCATGCGATGCTCATGGAATGCTAGCGATCTATTATTTCCTGGCTGAACTTGAAGCCAATGCCCGTCTTTATCCCAATGATTTAAAGTGGTGTTTAGGTCCATGAGTACATCGAGGGTTTCATTGGTAAGAGACTGCCGCGAGTTGTGTATTGAAAGGTAGATCTTTTCTGCTTCGAGTTGGCTCACTGTGATCTTGAGATGGCGGCGGGCTGTCAAATTGTATGTTTTTCCAATATCAAACGAACATGGCGTCTTGTTTTCGGAGGGGCAATTGACTGATTTCAGGTACGTCTCAGACCATTTATCCCAGCTCAAACTCTTGGATGGGTTGTCCTTGAAGTGGGTAATATCTGTGATGTTTGAACATGTTGGTGTTGCTAACGAAAATTGGCAGAAATAAAAAGTGGCAGCAGTGAGAGAGGAAACCTTTTCAGATAGTCTCATACTGGCGATTCGAAATTGAAGATTTGTTTTCGGACAAATATGTCGTAATTTTACAGGAAACAAAGGTATATGATTTGGGGGATATTTGTATTTTTCTCGCTCCGATATAAAATCTATGGAAAGGGAACCGAGTCTTTCATCCTGCACAAGATTTGAATACAATCCACGCAATCGTACTTCTCGATCTCGTGGGATCTTCAGAAAGAGCACTTCACGTAAATGTTGGTGGTGGGCTTAGTACCAACATGTTTCATCCTTACAATCTTGTCTTTTGCGCAGCACAAACATACTGACTCGGAGCCGGAGGCGCTTGTAATGGACTACCACCAAATTTTAAGGATCTTGAGGGAAAATTATATACTATGATCCCTAGTCACCCTGTCAACTATTTTTCCATTCTCTTAAAAGCACCTTGGTTTTCAATCTCCACCTTATTCCGTCCACCCCAAAATAAATATGCGATCGCACATCTAGAGGCACATAAATCCCTCTTCGAAATGTGACTACAAGTTGACATGCCGTTGGAATCGTTCGTTCTTCTTCCAATATCGCGTGCAAGATCCCGTTTAGTTACCTTTCCATTCTCTAATAATAAGTCGGCTTTTGGACTGAATGCCTAGACTTTGCAAGGCCGATTAGTACTCTAGATCCTTCAAGAGGTTGTATCCTTGCCCTCTTGCGGCTCAGCGGGCGCAGTGGTGCGGGACAGCTGCCAACACGTCATACCCCTGGTCTGTATATTTAGAGGCCCGCGTTGGTAGTGTGTTGGATGAAGTTCTCTATCTCATTGGTTTAGTATTTGGTTTGGGCTATTTGGAGACCTGAATCATTGGTGGGCTCATCTTGAGTTCCTTTGGGTTTAGACTTGAGGTTCACAGCTGGCCGTTGGTGGAGGTTTGGTTTATGGGGCTGAATTGATTCAGTACTAGCTAGTTGGCGCCTGATGGTAGCTTTACTGTATGCTTGCTTGCCATCAAACAGCAATTTACACAAATGTTTTGCTTAGATACTTCATCTCTGACAACAAATATTGAATGAACCAATCTTTGTTTACCTCGAAATGTGTTTTAATTCCATTTCAAAAACCAGGATAGGAGAACGAAGGAATAGAATATATATTTCCTTCCTTCCAACTTTTATTCTTGTTACCTCCAATACAATGTTCTTCTCTGAGTGAAATCCTTGTCCCTTTTTTCATTTCGTTTCACTTTAGCCTTGCGATTTTGGGTTCTTGTATTCTTGTATTCTTGCTAGAACATCTTTTGATATTAACATTAATTGAGTACTGTTTCACCTTTGAATAAAATCTCTTTTTGGCCAAATTCAACTTTTTCCACGTTCCTTACTTAATGATACTCATCTGCCCTTCCAAGATAGAGACTTACGAGCCTAAGAACCAACATACATATCCACGTGAGCTTCTGCTAAGACGGAGAAATTGAGCTTCGGGGATCACTTTAATCAATGTCTGCCCTGTATCTTGAAAGATGTGAAAGTCTTTCATTAGTACCCGGGGCGCGGACCAAAATTGCTGCCCAGGTAGGCCTGGGATAAGTTTGTTCGCGTGTCACATGACTTAAGCACCTTCACTGCATCTGCATCATTGATATGCCACTCCAAACAGAGACATTGATTTGCTCTACTCCATCACTACTTGATGAGGCTACTCTACACCATCTACTCCTCCGTTCCATCGCAATACCTAAGTGAAATATCCACACGTGATTAATACTCGGCAATGGCACCTCCGGTTCACCAAGTAGGCATACAAGCAGCATTTGAGAGCCTTTCGACCCAGGAAAAGCTGTATGCTCACCACATTTCATGGTCAGTTCTTCGCTTCAGCATGAAATCCCCAAATTGGCAATTGCTGATATGATGATATGGGTTCAAGAGCGGCATGGCATGGCACGCGAATCATACTTCGACAAGTCTCACCAGAATCTATTTACATATTTGACTTTTTACTGGAAATATACAGTAATTGTTCAGGCGACTGGCAGAGTCTGGCAAGTGAATTTGACATCAGTTTAGGGGAGGTTGATGCATTCCTTGAATACGCCGCGTCCTTCTTGTCGAATATTGGGAATTATTATGTCTGTCTTGCATCTACATTAAACTATTCTACTAGCTGATTATACGTAGGGTTCCGGTGATCAGAAATTCATTCCGGTCGTGGGACCTGAGTTCTTCAATAAGCTCACTGCAAAATCCTCCAAATTGAAACAACTTTACGAAAAGGTTGCCCAGCCGATACTATCTTTGCCACCTTTCAGTCTCGGATTCCCAAGCAAGCTCACGCAGAGCTCATATTACCCTGAATCTCTCACCATCACTAGAGAAGAGATTACTGCCATATCAAAAGCACTAGAAGAACGTTCAGTCTTTCCGGAAAATATAAGAATCCAGAAAGTCGAGACAACGGATCGTGCTATTTTCAAAGTCTTGCAAGCTTCAGTAGACAAAGAGGAACATCGTGAAGAGTTTCTCTTACCAGATGGTAAGGGTTCTGTACGCATATTTCGTGGAGATCATTCTGAAGAGTTGGAAAAAATCTCTTCCTGTCTCACAGAAGCATCTAAATACTCCGCAAACGAAATTCAGCGAAGGTTCTTGGCGGAATATGTAAAGAGCTTTCGGACAGGCAATTTAGGTACTTACCGCGACTCACAGAGAACCTGGATTAGAGACACCAAGCCGAGTCGAGAATATCTTTGGTTTCGTTGAACCCTACCGAGACCCACATGGGATCAGAGCAGAGTTCGAAGGTTTGGTAGCCATATCTGATCCAAACGAAACAAAGATCCTAATAGAAATTGTCGAGAGCTCTGCGAAATTTATTAAGAGGCTTCCTTGGGCGAACAGTAATTCACCTGAAAATAACGGCGAGGGACCTTTTGAAAAGGCACTTTTCGATCCACCGGACTTTTCAAGCATCCATGGTAAGTGCGCGCAAAAAGGCATTTACCAGGCTAACAATGGAAGCATTGGCGTATTGTTCAAGTATAATATTTCCAGGAATCAATCTTCCCAATGTGTGCTATTTTTGAATCACCTCATTAGAATGCAGTGCTAATGGGTGTTAGTACAACGATATTCGTCAAGAATGTGGCTTCAAAAATGTCATTATCGCTAATCGCATGAGTGCAGTAGGCAGCAAAACAGAACTCTGTCCTTTTATCGATAGCTGCGAAGCCGAGAGATTTCAAAAACACAAGTACCCAGCATACTACTAGTGGGTTGTCCTTCACGAGCTGTTGGGCTATGGGACTGGAAAACTCATGTGTCAAGAAAATGACGGGAGGTTCAATTTCGACATCAACAATCCACCAATTGATCCCATCACTGAGAAGCCGATTTCTAGTTGGTACAAAGCTGGTCAAACCTGGACTGGCCAGTTTGGGGATTAAGCCACAACTGTTGATGAATGTCGAGCAGAGCCTGTGGGTGCATATTTGTTGGATGACAAGGAGCTGCTTGCGTTTCTCGGATTCGCTGATGAGTCTGAAATCACTGCTGAAGACTGTAAGCATATAAACCAAATCATCTGATGTCTTAATACTCATAGCCCTTTCAGTCACATATAATCTTTATCTCCAGCTAGGAGTCCATGGCCTCCGAGGTTTACAAAACTTAAACATAGATGATGCGGTAAGTGCATAGTCCACCACTGAAATGAACGTTGGCTCTGATATTACATTCTTTTGGAAATGGGGACAGGCACACAGCAGAGTATGAACCCAACTTCAAGGCTTTTTTCATTTGTGAGATTCAAGCAGATCAATGACACCTTGTAGGCCCATTTCGCCATGTTGAAGTGTTTACTTCTAGACGGTGGTGGTTTTATGACCATCGAATGCGATCTTGCGACAGAGCGACTTATTGTCCGAGTTCATCGATCCAAGTTCGTCAGCCATGGTAAACCGGCACTAGGGCAGATGCTTTTGAGACTACACATGTATAGATCCACCGCCGATGTTGTTTCTTGCCGCTCTTATTACGAAGAACTTTCGCGCGTAGGTAAAGAGCATCTCGTGTGGCGCAAGATTGTTTTAGCGAAAAAGCAACCAAAATGGGTTTTTGTGCAAGCGAACACTTTCTAGGATGGAGAAAATGTGGCCATAAAAGATTACGAAGCAAGTGCCAAGGGTGTTGTCCAAAGTTGGGCAGAACGGAATGTCTAAGGAGTTTCTGTTCTATGGTTTTTGCTTACGTTTAATTCGACAAACAATCTGTTTATTGTTTTGTAATGTGAACAATGTGGGGTACAACCTGACCAAATGCGAGAAATACCCCTAATCCTCCAACAATCAGTACAGCCCAGAATGTGAGCCACGAAGCTGGGTCGGGTTTATTTAGCCGGAGATCCTTCCACGTTTGTGGTTTGCTGCTTTCTAGATGTTTGATCTTTGCAGATAGCTTGCTATGTAGATTCGGAAATTCATGACGACAGTCATGCATGTCACTTTCAATAAGCTCTGGATTAATTCGGTGGTGTTTTTGTATACATATTGATGGGAAATGTGGATCTTCTACTTCATTTGTGATAAACAGTAGCTCGAGGTTTTCCGTCACATTTTGTGCTACTGAAAACAACTCTTGTAACAAGAGAATTTATAGAAAGAGTCAAATTAAACTTTCTATTAATAGTATCCTGGATATAATCCCTAGACTAAATCGTTGCCCATTGGTCTTCATATACGACGGAAGGCCAAAGATGCCGGGTTTCTGATCTCTATTTGGATCTACTCTATTAGGATCTGTGTTAAGCAGATTTGTGACCTGGCTAGTTTGTTGGTTGAATCAACTCACCCTGAGTGCGGAGCCGCTACGAGATAGCGCAGTGGAAAGACGCACCGACTATTAAGCTTTCTCCCTTTCTAGTACAACGGCCCTTCTAGAATCTGGGCTCCCGGGATTCTTCGTCATTAGCCGCTCTCACTACCTCTTAAAATCGGCTCATCTTAGCCGAGCCTAAAGTTAAATTCGATTGCGCTAAGTGTCTAGTCCTTGCTCGCAGAATGTATAAAGTCATTCGATCCTTCTACCATTCTCGGAAGTGTAACATGTAGAACCCAAAAAGCCTCAAGGAAACCACGATGACAGGAAACTTGATAAGAAAGATTATCGAAAAGCTTCTACCAGAAGTGTCTTCGGAAAATGAGACGCAACCACTTCTGGCAGCACCAAAATATCCAAACTTCGTTGCACCTATACTACGAGACACAAATTTACCACTGCCAACCGACACACATCTGTTCGATCGAGACACAATATATGCAGCCATGCAGCAACACAAACGCCAAACTACTCTCGAATACATGACTGTTATACAGACTCAGGAGTGGTTGAAGGTTTCACTAAAAAAGAAAACCACCTTCTCAGAAGATGAAATCACAGGGATTTGTAACGCCTGGCGCGCCGATGGAGCCACTTTGGCATATACAAGTCCTACAATAATCCGAACTCGATTTAAGGATTGGCCTGGTGCTTCGGACTACACTGAAGTATTTGTCGAGGGAGAGACTGGTTTACTGGTATGTGAAGCAAAGGCAACTGGATATTATTATTGCCCTTCTACTGGGATTTGTTTGAAGTTACGGCCTTATCTATACTATTGGAAAAGATGTATGAAACTTATTTCTATCACTTTATTGTTAATCTTTTTCAAACAATCTCATTTTCTTCTCATCCAATAGTTATTTACTAACTACGGCATCCCGAATCTACTACTAAACTAGATGACTAAATCGCAAATCGCAAAAGTTACTATTAAGGTTATTTTATAGGAAATCGTAAGTCGTAAATCGTAAATCTTAAAGTAGCTTAGGGTTAGGGTTATATGCTAGCGCTAGAATTAAAGGTAAAACTACTCGATATAAGTAAATAAATAAATAAATAAGCTTAAATCTAACTCGAATGCTCCTTCCCTCGAATTTAACTCGAATTCTCCTGCCCTTGAATATAACTCGAACGCTCCTTTAACTCCTCCTCCCGCCCCTATACTCTACCCCGCCCCCCCTAACAGGAGTCTCCCCTAGCTAATAAATATACTTATATCCCCTCTTTATATCCCCTCTTATTATTATTGTTACTATCGTTAATCGTTGTTGCTATCGTTGTTGCTATTGTTATTGTAAAGAAAGAGAAGAGTAAGTAGGAGGGAGAGCGAGGAAAGGTAGGTAGTAAACAATTGTTAGTGTAATACGTAATAGCCTAGCTATTTAGGAAGGTAGTATTCGAGGCTAGGATAAGCGACACACACGAAAATATTTCCCCGCTTCTGTCCTCTCCGCCCCTCTCTCTCTCTCTCTCCCTCTTCTAAATAACATGCTAGAGTACAACCCCTATACGACAGTGAGTATAGGCGACGGCGAGGGTGCGACAGCGAGGGTAGTGAGTATACACGTGAAAATTTCAAGGCTACGAAGTTTGAGCGAGGGTGGGGGCACTCTAGCATAGTAGTAGTAAATATATGACTTTTGCGATTTGCGATTTGCGATTTAGTTATCTGGTTTAGTAGTAGATTCGGAATGCCGTACTAACTGAACTTCCAGAAGAAATTCGCCATTCCGAAAGAATTGAAAGAGTTGACACGAGTAGTTACAAGAAACCATAAAGCTATTCAAGAAGACTTGCGGGACATTAAATCTTCACTACCACGACCGACGAGAAAATGGTATGAGCAGTTGGCATCGACACTTCTCCTATTGGGAGAAAAGGCTGCCAACTCCGCTCTGACCTTACTTATGTATCGATTCTCTGATGGCCACCACGGAAGCCCATGGGTTTTTTTAGTGCTCGGATACGTAATCGTATTTGTGGTCCACTTTTCTGTATCAATAGCATGGGAGCATCGCTGCTGCCAGAAGAAGAAGGCCGTCTGCGTAGAGTATGGCCAAGGAGGCTTTAAGGCAGATTGGATGTATACGATGTGATTCTGGGACTCTTTCCTTTATAAGGACGCTGTGAGGGTTCTGTGGTATTGCTGGCACGAATTCGGCTCCTTCAAAACGATTCGACGATGCGATGTATCTCGCTTCTAAAGCACTTTATTTTCGCTAAAAGATTCTCGGGAAATCGTTTGAAGACCTGTGGTTCATTATATGACGCGGCAGGGGTACTGTGTAGACAAGAAAAGGGGGCATCTGCAACATGAGGCTCCTTAATTCCCTTTATTTCCTTTCTGAAGTAGGAGCATGGCTGAAAAATACCAGCGAATTGCTCCAAGAGCTCGTGTCGATTGTGGAAACCTTGAATGAGGGAAAAGATCAACTCGCTAGAGCCGAGTATAGATTTGCTGTGCTCCTTCAGCAAAAGGGAATGATCTTAGAAAGCGAGTTCCACAAGATTAGGGCAATAGATTTGCGAGCCAAGCTAAGGCCGGATTTATAAATGCCGCATTTGAAGAATACAGTATGAGTTCATGAAACTGCGTGTTTGGATGCTATGGTAGCTTTCACTAATGTTTACTTCAGTCTGGATATCTGGAACCTCTTAAGCGCTACCTAAGTATAATATCAATATGTTATGAACTAAAGTAATGGTGCTATAGTATTAAAGATTTATAGCAGTTAACCCAGTGGGAGCAGAAAGGTTTATATCTTATATATACCTAGTCTATACCTTATATATAACTAATAATTTTATAGAACATTAAAAATTTAAAAATCTTAAACTCCCTATAATTAAGTAGAATACCTAAATAAACACTCTCCTAAGCCTATAAACCTAAAAAAAACCTTATTTTATTAAGAATCTCTTTATCTAGTAGGAGCGGGTATATATAAGGTATAGACTCCCGGGAGTCTATACTTTATAGATAACCGATTATTTAGAGAGAAGTCTTTTTAAATAAAAAAAAAGATTTATAAAAGGTTCTATTAGTTTCTAATAGTCTTTTATTTAACTCTATAGTATTCTATATAAGAACTTTATTATTAGGTATAACTTATAGAAATAAGTATAGAAATAAGTATAAAACTATAGAGAAAAGAGTTATAATTTATATATAACCGCGGACATTTTAGTAACTATTTATATATTACCGGGTATAGATAAGGTATAAAAAATTGTCGATAGGGTATAGATAACCGAGCGTATGTAAAAAAGTTCATACCTTATATACTCCCGGATGTATATAAGGTATATACAACCGCTCCCACTGGGTAAAACTGTAACAGTAGCACTATAGTATTTCAAATGGGGGTTCCTTCTAGGGTAGCTGCAGACCTCGGATTCATCCCGTGATTTGTTACCTAAGGTTTTCAAGGACTGAAACTGAAAGTTCAGGTGTAAGAGGGGTGTTTATACTCTGGCGGATGGAGACCCGTTCCTTCTCTCCCCCTGGCTTAAGGTTCAAACAGTCGCGCAATTTGGCTGGGTGAATAGCCACGATTCCGCTAGGACTGACCACTCAGGCTTCGCTTAATCGCTGTGGGACGCAGCAGCATGGGAATCACCTGCATCGACAAACTGCAGTCTGTAAAGATCGACTGTATAGTACTACTCATAAGATGATATCCAAAAATTCATGTGTTTGCTATCTGATACAACAATCTTCCAGAAATACGCAACCGCTCAGCATACATCCGGCTTTTTTACATCCTCAATGATCGTATCAGATCCTTTCTGACCAACCATGAATGTCGCTACCACAGGAAAGACTCCGGGAATTCGGGGGAAGGTGCTCGCATCCACCACTCTCAGTCCTGTCACTCCACGAACTCGGAATCTCGAGTCTAACACGGCCATAGGATCATTGTCACTCCCAATTGTAGACGTGCTTGTTGGGTGATGTCCAAAAGTCTGGGCTGTTATCCAATCCTCATCTTCTGCCTTAGTTTTTCCTGGTGGTGGCTCTAGTAACTTCACGGGTCCTGCTGGTGCTTTGATAGCCCCGTAAACTCCTCTTGCCCATGTAACAACATCTTTCATGGCACCCAGATCTGTCTCACGGCCGATTTTGGAGAGATTGAAGTTGATATCTGGTATATCCTGGGGATTCGAAGATGTAAGCTTCACCGTGCCAGCAGTGTTCTGTGGATGCATTTTGACCATTGACATGCCGTAAACTCCAACAGGATCATTGGGCAAAGCGACATTCGTTTGATTACTGGGCCAGAACCCGCGAAACACAAAAGGTCCATGGAATACGAGGATATCCCGTTCGTTGTAAAGGGCGTGATTTGTCTTGAGCATGAGGATTTGTGGGGTGTTGAACGCACCACCAGATATTACTGTAAAATTCTTAAGGTCAGCAGTGTCAAACGGAATATGAAGTTCAAGCATGCTCTGAGTGCAAAGAAAGTATGTTTTGGCAGAAATTTGAAGTTCACTTACTAACTTCTTTCCACGCTGTGACCTGCTTGATGGTTCCTTTGTTGTTCGAGTTATAACGAGGGTCCGCCTTATATATTGATTTGCCAGTCAAGAATTCGACACTAGTAGCTCGAGGTTTTCTATCACATTTTGTGCTACTGAATAGAGCTCTTGTAACAAGAGAATTTACGGAAAGAGTTAAGTTGAACTTTCTATTAATAGTGTCCTAGATATAATCCCTAGAACTGAATCGTTGTCTATTGGTTTTAGTATACGACGGAAGGCTAAAGATGCTAATTGTCTGATCTCTATTTAGATCTGCTCTATTAGGATCCGTGTTAAGCAGAGTTGTAACTTGACTAGTTTGTTGGTTGAATGTGGCAGCAGCAGCGTTCAACACAGCAAGACCTGGATTCTGAACGTTTTGCGCCTTGGCCATTGATACCTGGAAGAAACCGTCAAATCCATGGCCGGCTGTTCCCTTCGTGAGATAGTTCTTGTGTTCGATTCGTGTGAATACTGAACGCATGTTTGCCGCACTGTAATCCAGTTAGCATAGGATATTCATTTTTCGCTTACGCCTATCTCGTTACCTCCATGATTGATCTCCCGTTAGATTGGCGATATAATTCCAGTCACTCTCAGGAGGCAAGAAAGTCACCATCTGGTTTATCATCGACGAACCGCCAACTGTACTTCCTTTTGGATAATAAAAGCCCAACAGCTTTGCGCCAGCGGGTGGGTTGTCTCGGCCGACCCTGTAGGAACCCTCCTTCGTTCTCCAGGTCAGATGGCTGTATCTGTTTTGTCTTGCAGAGTCTTCATAATGTTTTACGAAGAAGTCCTATGTCAATTGAGGGGGATATTGGCCACCAGATCCTGCATTGCTTAGATCACCGGCCTCCACAAGTAGGACGGAGTAACCCGCTCTAGCGAGATTTGAGGCTACGGTTCCTCCTCCTGGTCCGCTTCCTACGACAACGTAATCGTACTCACCAGCAGCAGATGGAGCCTCTGAATTGTAAAGTGGTGATGAGATTGTTGGAATTGCGAAAATAAAAAGAAACACAGAAATTGCCTGACAAATTCTGCCAAAAGCACCAATTTTATGAGTTGATATATCCATGGTTGTGAGCTGTCAAGGTACTCGAAGACTTCCAGCTCGAAGTGGCATAGGAGTTGCTCCATCGAGCAGTAAATACGCTTTGACATGACTACCGGAGAGGAATTGCCGAGTTTTTATAAAACAATATGATATCGCTTTCTTCGCCAAGGAAGGATAAATACTATCACATTTTATGGTCGGCACAGTGTGAAAGTGGTTCTCCAATGACTTTGCTGATGTAAATCAACAGCTCTTGACGCTGAAAGGTAGAAAATGGTCGCCAAGTATGCTTAAGTACGATGCCAAGTGTTATTGAAAACTTATTACGACATAACCATAGTGTATATGCGGGGCAAGTGTTCAAAATGAGGCTATTTTGATATGACCTCAATCAGGGTACACAGATGTCCCTTTACCCAATTTATGACGTGGCGCAAACGTTTAAGATTGATTTTAATACCCGAGAGCCGATAGTGTCTTTATTAGATAAATCCTGAGGTTGCTATGTGAGGAGTTAGTGGATCCCCCTTTTCTCAGCCAAATCGGACCCAGTATACTTATCTCCGACAATCGCGTGTAATCTCCCGAAAGGATAGTTCCTCAGAATGAATTATTCAGAAGATATTAGACAACAGTAAAAGTTATCTTACACTTTTCTTGTCCATCACGAGACTGGAGCAATGGCGCCAGCTTCAAGAAATCATGTCAACCATTCTCACAGAACAATACCAATCAGTGAAAAGATATGCTTAATTCAATCGTGACTTCATTTGCAAACTAGCAATGAGATAGCCTATCTACTTCTGTGTAATTCGAAATGCTTCAGGAAACCGAGATCAAGCACTTCCCATTAAGGTGATACACTTCATTTGGCCTTCAAATCCTTCCCCGATCTTTGCGAGTGGGGCTTCAAAAGCGATAGGATACCAGTAAGTATTCTCCCCCATGTATCCTTCACGAGTGATAAATTCATGGACTACTGTCGAGCTTTCCCCTTCTTTAACATATAAAAATGTCTGATTTCCTGCACCTACCAGACTGAGATCGGTCCAGACATTGATTGGAAGTGTATAGTTGAGGGTATATGGATTTCCACCGCTGATCATGGTAATATTTCCAATGGTGCCGCCATCTCCGGTTCGAAGGGCGTTTTGGGAACCCTCGAAGAGGGTCCCTTGAGTTTCGGATGTTGGCCTGACTGAGAAAGATAATGTGTAATTTCTTCCTTTGCTATCCAGAGGAGTTGAGATGAACCCTTTTCCGTTGAAGGTGATGGCGGTATCATTAATAGGGTTGAATCCTAGGTCTTGGAAAGTCCCATCGTCTGTCACTTGTCAGTATGCTAATGTGTTAGAAGAAAGAAGTCTGAGTGACTTACAAGAATTGCCCGATGCGTCCTTGACCATAGTACCATTCGTTTTTGTAAAATCATAACTTAGAATGGTATCTGACACACTTGGAATAGCCCAGTCAAGATTCTGCCCAGGAATCGCAGCATGAAGCTTGTCAAAAATCAACTTGTACTCTTCATACTCCAAGTCGCCTCCCCATTGCTTATCCGCGAGACCTGGTGACCCGTCTCTGAAAGAATAGTATGCCTCCATGACTGTAGTCGCATTGGGACCAATATCATTCCACAAAGCAGCGATATGCCCTAAAAGGTACGGGCTGTCCAAGGGTGGATTGTCGCTTGAGTTTGCATTATTGAACGTGTTTGGGTAATATGGTCCACCTTGTGGTCCCCCAGAGAACGGTTCGGTGACATTGGTATATGGAGGATACCATGAGAACGGACTTTTGCCAACCATATAAAAATCGTCTGCGGTGTTGAGAACGCTGTAATCGTTGTCAATGTAGTCTGTCCTGGCATTGTCTTCAAAACTTGCCCAGTGCTGGATAGACACCGATTTGTTGACATTGCTAGTAGAGTTAGGCACGGGAGGGAAGGCTCCCCAAATACGGATTTTCTTGCCAGATTCTGCGGCAATAAAGTCATTCATCGCATTGACGAAAGCATTGTACTCTATTCTCAAGGTCGAGTCGTATTCATCTGCTCCTATTGAAACCGTTTTGCTGTGCATCCATGGAAGTAATACCTTCCAGATCGTTTTGATCGTAGGAAGTGTTTCCGGATGGGTCAGATTGAGTAAACTGAAATCGGTTGAAAGTGCGAGTTCTGGCTTCCATTGATTGATCACCATTGTATGGCCTGGTGTTTCAATTTCTGGGATGATTGTGACTCCACGAGATGCACACTTTTGCTGCATCTCTTCGAAATCCTCCCGGTAGTAGGACTCATTTGCACGCTTTGAAAGTCCAGCGAGGAGAGGATCATCGGAGTTGAGACGAAACGCGGCGTAGAGTGTTTTGGCATATTCAATAGAATACCGTGCAACATTGTTGTAGAGATTATCGCTTAGGTGCAAGTGGAATGTGTTTTGTTTGTAAAATGAGAGGTAGGCACACATCTCAATTATGAACTCTTTTGGGTGATACTTCCTTGCGACATCAATCTTCAATTACACATTAGCCTTGGGATAGACCAGAAATTGAGGTACGGAAGAAGCAAAGAAAATACACATACCATGATCCCACGGTTTCTCCATCCTGGAGAATCAGTACCAACGCCAAGGGGAACAATTAGTTCTCCCAGAACGGCTTGCTGCAAGAGTGTACGAGTTCCCCAAAACACACCAAGAGGACTGGCACCAGTTATGAAGATCGATTCCGAAGTGACATTTAGCGTGTACCCCTCACTTGTGACCCTTCCAGCAGCATCTGTGAAGGTGCTATTGTCTTCGGCCACAGTTAAAAAGACAGAATTTGTTGAAGCCCCGGAATCAATTTGAACAGGAATACTGAGTCCTAAGGAAGACTCGAGATCTGAGCTAAAGGTATTGGCAAACTCGGTGAGGGTAGGAGGAATTAATGTTTCTCCTTCCAGGTCAATTGCGTCTGCATATTTCGTATCCACAACAATTGATCGGAGGTCGTTCAGTGGGAATGTCGAGTATTTACTCGATTCCGTGAAAGGGACGGTTGGGATGCCTACTAAGCGGGCATGAACTACTATAAGGCATATCAATACACTCGAAGTTCTCGCGATTAGAAGTGAACATACTTGGAAGAGCCAACACCAATAATTGAAGGGCCGAGAATACAGAACTAGGAACGAAACCCATGATTGCGAACAATTAAATTGGAATGAAACTAAGAAAATTACAGATTTAAAGCAAATGGAATTATGGAAATAGGCACGTGATATAGAATTGCTATAAGAGGTGGAACGTTGCATAAAACAAATATCTAAGTACATCTGGTTGCATTGCCCCACTGGCTAAGCAATTGGTTTTGGAGATCTTCTTTCAAGGGTCATTTGCTTAGAGCAGTTTGTCCAAGATAACGGGCACAACAGTCAACTTTCACCCATCTCTATCAACCGTCCAAAGTTACGGGCAGTTTGTTAAGGTATGATGCCATTAAATCGGCTACCTGTCCCTAGATAAGAAGCACAGAATGGTTTGAATACCTGTGTAATGTGCAATAAACTACTCCCCGTAACCCCGCTTTACCCCACTGTTGATAACATGGGATGCCCAACGTCACTGATCATAAGCTTGCGGTAACATGTACTCATACTTTAGAGGCAGTGTGGATGTCATGCAGCTTCTAGTTTCCTGGAAGAACTCAACAATGGAAGGGACCAAATATTCTGGTTGTTTGTCCACAAAGAGTCTCCCACTCTGAAGAAAAAACACTCACTGTTCCCTGCTGCTAAATTCACACCCCTGAACCCTGCAAGTATCCATCGCCACCGTACTCGAGTATGTATCTATACTTTCCCAGATGCAGTTTATTATTATCAACTTCACAAACATAAAGAAGAGGAAGATCGGATGATTTACTAAATTGTACGCCAAGGTTCGTTCCTAGTGTGGGCAATGCTGCTTTACATCCCTCCTACGGTAGGATACAGTAAAGATCCCCTATCTCGCAACATTCAATCCCAATTTCACAGAAGTATAATCCAAATTCGGGTTTTCGAGCTTCTATATGTAGCACGGTCCTCGCTCATCGCTTCCATTTTGTGGGCTCTTAGTATTTTTAGATAGAGCATACAGTACAACTTGCGGTGTTACAAGACGGAACTCCAATTGAGTTCCTGAAGAGTTGTGTTGTCCGTCAGCAACGATATGATAAACTGGTCCCCCAGTGGGAGCGCGGTCTATACCGCATAGACTACGGTAGTCTATAACTATGTAGTCTATGACGGGGTTGAATCTTACTGATTATTCTATATTAATTAATAAAATCTACCTAAAAAAAAGTATCCTCTACTATATAAAAAAGTGAAAGTTTTTCTAAAAATATTATATTAAGTAGCTACTATTATTATACTAATAAGCTATATAGCCTAGGAAAGTATAGAAAGAACTACTAAATCTCTATATAATATATCCGACCACTTAAAATTCTAGCTATCTAGAAATTACTAAAATACTAAAATTAAGTATAATATATCCCTATTCTTAACCTACTAAAAATTAGAAATTTAGTATATAGTATATTTAATAATAATAATAAATTCGATAGTAAATATAAAAGTATTTATAAAATATAACTATAAATACTAAACCCTATTCTCTTCTAATATTTTAAAATATATAGCTTATAGCTACCTAGTCTCTTACTTAAAGGTTAATAAAATATAAAGATCTTACTATCTTAGTAAAAGTACTATTACTTAAAGGTAATCTTAGTATAACTATTACTCTTTAGTAAAGTTTAAGCTATTAGTAGATTAAATCAATAAGGCTTTGTGACGACACGTACGCAAAGCCCACGGTGTAGGTTGTGGAATCGTAGAACTGTCAATTAAACAAAGATTCTAAGCTGAGGAGAAGAGGAGGGCTCGAGAGAGCTTCGATCTAAATACTTGGTGTGGGTCGCTAAGCGAGACCACGTGATCCGAATGGTGGTGACGGTTAGAACCGTCACAGGCTTACTAATTAGATATTAGTAAATTATCTTATTAAGTTATAAATATATTATTCTATCTATAGTTTATAATTAAACTATTTAAAGTTAATTTATAAAGCTTAAAGTATAAGTTTATCTAAAGTTTTATATAGTAAGGCTTAGAGTATAAAAATTATTAGTTAAAGAAAAGATCTTACTTATTTACTATAGAATTTAAGAGTTTTATTAGTTCTTTATACTATTATCTAGTTTTAAGACTATACTATTAGTTAAATTTATATAGTATTATCTATTTTATTAAATTAACTATCTTATATATATCTGGTAAGATAAGTTTAGGCTCTTTCTTTTACCTCTTACCTTACTTATAAAGTATATTCAATTTTATTATAAAAGAGTATTCTTTTATCTCTATACTTACTTCTCTAGTACTTTAGCTAGAGTAGTTCTAAATTTATTTACTATATTCGCTAATCTAGCTATTACTCTATAGATTAAAGAGTATAACTTTATTATATATTAAAAGATAATATAGGTTATTACGCCTTTTACGCTAAATACTCTATATAATCTTTTTGTGACGGTTCTAACCGCCACTACACCTCAGACCAGCCCCTGGCTGGAACCCAGCGGATACCGTGCTTCCTGAGCCCGGCTCAGTTAGCCATAGCTTGGCACAACCTCCTGTATATAAGAACCTCTGGCTCCCGAGCTCTGCTCTCTTATCTTCTCTCCTTAGCTTAGAATCCTCGAATAGACAGTTCCACAGTGTCAATCTCACCACTCGTGGTACCTGACGTAGTCGTGCTCTTGCGCGGTCCATCAGCTGTGCGTGTCGTCACACTTTTAGAGTAATAAGTTCCTTATATTCTAAGCTCTTTTTATAGCTAGAGATAATTAGTATAAGAAGCTTATGAAACTTAGCTAGACTAAGATAATATAGCTCCTTACGCTAGAAGCTAAAGTAATTTAAGGTCTTAGAATCTATTTAATAGATTTTCTTATTTATATAGTTATTAATAGCCCTCTAATTCCTTAGTCTTACTAGTAATAGTACTCTTATAAGTTTAGTAAGTTCTAAGAGTTCTACTAACGCCTAAGTAAGTTCGACTAGAACTAAACTAATTTTTCTAGTTTTTAAGTAATATATTTAACTCCTAGCCTCCTTACTTTTAAAGCTTTAGACTTAGATTTCTAATAAATATTAGTTCGAATCTAATAATAAGAGGGTAATTAATAATAAATAATATATATAATTTATACTAAATGGGAATTAATAAATTTTCCTAGGATATATTAAATAAAGTAACTACTTCTAAATAACTAAGAGTTTACCTTATAAGGTTTATAATACTCCTAGTATCGATTCTTATATGACTACTAAACTATTTTAAGGTCTTTAATTATAATATTCCTATATAGATTATAGTTCTAAATATACCCTTCTTATAACTCCTCCTAACGCTTATCTATAAAGCTACTACCTTTATGTCACGAATCACGTGTTCACGTGATACTTGTCATAATAAGAGGCGCAACCCTCGACAGGCACATTCAGATTTCTTATAGCAAATAGGGATCGCTTAGGGTAGCTAAGCGATCCAAGGATTTCTTCCTTACAGAAGATCATGTGACTAGGGAGTATGAGGAAGTATAAGGGAGGCTTATACTACTCTATACTACCGGAGAATAAGGAAGTATAAGGAAGGCTTATACTACTCTATACTACCGGAGAATAAGGAAGTATAAGGAAGGCTTATACTACTCTATACTCAGACCATACGCGGGGTATGAAGGTTCTATATAAGACTGGCACGTCTGCCATT
>CAJVRM010000007.1:0-65317 GCA_911693285.1 Hymenoscyphus albidus | reverse complement strand
AAGTCATCCCCGAAGCAGGAAAATCAGTCCAAGGGACACAAGCGGTGGAATCGTTCCTATCACGGGAAAAGCCGTGAAGTAAACGCCGCCGAAGGAAAACCCTTCCCGCGGGAAGGAGGCCTTTCCCAGGAGGAACGCAACCGAAGGCGCGAACAAAACTTATGTTACTCTTGCGGCAAAACCGGCCATCGAGCAAACGAGTGCCGCGCGAAGGGTGCGAAGANCCTTTCCCGCGGGAAGGAGGCCTTTCCCAGGAGGAACGCAACCGAAGGCGCGAACAAAACTTATGTTACTCTTGCGGCAAAACCGGCCATCGAGCAAACGAGTGCCGCGCGAAGGGTGCGAAGAAACCCTGGAAAGGAACAAAGCAAATCAACGCTACAGTTAGAAGGGAAATAGCTGTGATTGAGAAAAGAATGTTGACTAGCGATGAACTCGAGGAGATGGGAATCCACACCCAACTCGAGAACGATCCGATACTCAACGAGTACTACGCAACGAGATCCGATGACGAGTATCCCTCGCCCCTCCAGACACAGGAAGGCGAGCTGCTTACGACCGTCGAATTGGAATCATCGGAGTCACAAGATAGCACCTCAGGGGATGAGTACGAACCAATGATACAAAGTCCCGAGGTTGGAGAAACTTGGACATTTATTAGAACCTTCGAGCAAGGCAAAGTAGAGTTATAGTAGTAGGTCTACCTAAGGGGATTTACTTATTTTAAAGAGTATTATTCTTAGAAGGTAGAGGTAAATAAATTATATAAAGTAGATCTAGAAGATATATATAATTTAGAGAATACAGATTATATTATAATATATATCCTAGTTTTTTAAGAGTTTTAAAAATTTATAAAATTTTAATGTTCCTACTAAAAGTACGGTAGTCTATAACACTATAGACCGGGGGTCCATAGTGTTATGGACTCCCGTGCTCCCACTGGGTCCTAGTACTGTTAACGTCCATGTAAACCTTGAAAACACACATTTTGTCTCGCGCTTAAGACACACGCACATCATTTTCAAATTTGACTGCGGTTCGCGGCGGTTGACAAGAAATCAACAGTAAATAATCCACAATATTCCTTTTTTTTTTGAACAAGTCCCCGATCAATGTGAACTTGGATGTTGCTTCAAGGAATTTCAAAGCTTTGCAAAAAGGGTAAAGCTACTCAAACCAAAAAGATATCTTAATTGTTCCATACATTCGCCATGTAAGTGCTTGTAAGTGCTTGTGAGTGCTTGTAAGCTTGGTTGCAAATGCACGTTTCAATCCACGCCTTGAGGAGAGGAGAGTAATGTGCTTGAGAATGCTACAGCAGGTGAAGTTCATTATTTAGGCGTTAGTGGTTTGATATTAGGACATAGAGATTAGATGAACGAATGCTAGGTAGAGTAGACCCGCAAATAGCCACGCCAAAAACTTGTTGAAGACGAAGTGAGTATGGGACTGGCTAGGTCAAGGTGAATGAAACCTTTGCGGTCTCTTTCTCTCGAGGCGCGCCTCGCGTCGTGGGTCAACCGACAACACTGTTGCTTCATCAAAACAACTGCTCGACTGATTTGATACTTTCTTACAGTATACGCATCACGAAAACCCGCCATCATGAAGACGGTCGACACAGATAACAGTGACTATGGTTGGAGACCACTCCTAAACAAATCACAATTTCAGATCAACGTCCTCGCATTAGTATCCGCGGCAATTGATGGATACCTCCCACGACACCGTCTCTGCGACGCTCTGGTCGGTCAAATCCTATTAGCATGCTACCTGGGCCTGGTCACCAGAGAACTAGCTGCGGTTTTCCATACCATGTTTACTAAACTTGCACGACTCAGGCTTAGACGATGGTCCCAAGCTGGAAATGCAGGAGGCCCATTCCTTGGTCCATGTTAGTACCCTTCTCCTCAGTCAAAACGCCTGCTTGATGAATATTCTCAAGAGCTGAGAGATGCTTCAACTTTGGCACAATTCCCAATTGTCTACTACCCCCGAATATTCTGGAAAGATATATACTGACTTGAAGATTTTGGGTTACAGGTGGTCTTCCAATGCGATTACCAGAATCCGAAAAGCTCATACTACTTTGTGGTAACCCACCAAGAGACGGTGTGTCCAAATGGAATTTCGAGTCCATACATGATGCTCTTCTGTCGGGTAATATGAATGTATGGTTTTGGCTCATTCAAACACTTTATGCGGGAAAAGCACCTGAAGACCTCACTTATGTATTTGGATCTCATGATATTTCCGGTCTTTCCATTCATTATCATGACGATCGCCTTGGATACGAGTCAGAAGACGATTCTAGAGGATGGGGACCTGGCAAAACCCCGTTGGCAAAAGGTATACCTCCACGAGGGATTACTCGACCTCCCAAAGGTATCTACTTCAACTTCAAAAGGTCGCCCTACTTCAAAGACAAGGATCCTAAGTTGTCAGTCCAACGGTCTATTAATCACGATTTACGACAAATCGAAATATTCATGTCGAAATGCTTTGGTTTCGCCCGAAAAAACAAAAAGGCCATGGAACAGAAACTCTCGGAGATCTTGGAGCATGGAAACTACATCACCCCCGATACCTCCCCACCGTTTATTCTCGCGTCTTCAGCACATGATGGTGCTTCTCCTGTATCGCTCGCTGTTTCCATGAAGATCAATAGGCGAGACCCGAAGACTGCAAAACCTCAAAAAGAACTCTACGGGGTCCTTCCTGGTAGTGACGAATCTGAGTTTGGGGAGTTTGGGGAGACTGAGAAAGAAGATGAGGAAGAAAATGGAGAGGAGGAAGCCGAAAAGGCGGTAGAAAAGATGGTAGAACCAACGGGGGACACGACTGAGGAAGAGACGGATGAGAAGTATTACGACACTCCAACAAAGACAAAGAGAGCCAAAAGGACACACAAGTTCGTTTTGCAAAAGGCTGAGGAAATCCGCAGCTCTAGACCTTAGTCAAACCGCACTATAATTTTTGCGACCGTCTTGATTCTTCTTCGAGAAGAATCGATGGGGTACAAGCCCAATTATTGTAGCCTTTTAGAAAAATGAAATTGGTCCTCGGCATTTCATTTGAACAAGCAAAGAAGCGCACCAAAGCACTGGGCTTGCTCTTTACCAATTGAATCATTGTAAACCCTCATGTTCTTCCGAATACATTATTGAATGCCAAAGAAGAGAAGTGAAATGGGGGAGTTCTACACGTGAGGCTACCTCAGTATTATGGAATTTAGCCAGATAAAATGATTCTTTCAAGTGCTAATTAATGTCTAAACTCTCTTGCTGAACTTTTTGGAGCTACGAGGCTTGGAAACTTTCCTCGCCTTGACAGTGACGTTCATTGGTGGTAAGAGGTCAAAACTGTTGGCAAAAATAGCAGTCATATGCGCAATAGCCTTCGTCATTTGAATCCAAGCTCCAACATCAAGATTGTTGAAGTTGTCACAACCGCTGTGGTAGCAAGAGTCGTATGCAACCCCAGCAGTTCCACCGAACATGGCTGCTTCCTCAACGGTCTTGATACCCTCGGCTCCACAGGCAATACCTCCCGTGGCAACACCTGCTGCCAAAAATGGACCATAATCTGAACGGCCGTCAAATTCTATCGACGTAAAGTTGAGACCTGCTTCTTCGGCAAAGTAGCGTTCAAATTCATGTTCAGCTTCCCCGGATCCAGGGGGTCCAGACTCGCCAACTAGAAAATGTAGGTCAGTCTTTGCTCTATAAAAGTCTCTAGTGATAACTGGAGGCATCCGTATAGCGGATTCGTCTTGATGCCCGAGAATGCATTTTAAACTTACAAGCACTTCCGTCTCCATCATAAATCTGGTAGGCATAATTGGGTGAAGCCATCATATCAAAATCAAGCATTAGGCGAATTTTATCAAGTTCAGATTGCGAAGCAACGGTGACATAATGTTCAGCTCCCAAGAGACCCGCTTCCTCTGCAGCCCACCATGCAAATCGAACGGCGTTCTTGACGCTGAAGTTGGTTAACTGAACCGCGGTTTCCAACAAAGAAATTGTTCCCGAGCCGTTGTCATTGATTCCAGGGCTACCAAGTATTAGCATCTCGGAATCTCTCGGACTTTCGTGACAACGTACCCTTGAGCTACAGAATCAGAGTGACCAGACATAAAGATAACATTCTCGTGATCTCCGGCAATTGTCTCTGCGATAACATTGTTTATAGTTGCAATTCGGGTGGTAGTTGTGAGGTGAGCATTGACTGTCTCTCCGGCTTGGATTCGTGCTACGAGACCTTCTCCATCAGCCTGCGCAATCCCACCGGCTGGAACATATGTCCCTTCTGGTACGCTGAATTCCTGAAGGGCGTAACCTTCCAAGTTTCCAGGGACATTGTTGTAAACCAGCATGGCAACACCTCCAGCTGTCGATCCAAGAGCATCTTTGATCGCAGATACACAATTCCCGCGCATCACGACAAAGATACTTCCAGGGGTGACATTGGTGTAATCAGCCTGTACAGGGTTAGAAATGCCTCTGCGTCAAAGGAATTGACTTACACTTTCACATCCAAGGTTAGGAACATAAATCAATGGTCCACTAACGTCTCCACCTGGAGCAATGGTGACAGCAAAGACTTCCATTGAGACACCTTCGATTGTTAAGGATGCATTAAGGCCAACCGACAATTCAAAGGGCTGTATAGAAACGGTGTAATAGTCTGGATACTTTTCGATTGTTTCCTTGATCCAGGCTACAGTATTATCGTGACCTTCGGAACCAATGACTCTATTCCTTGATGGAGTGGCATATGCAATGTCTTCTAGATGTTGGGCTTTTTTCAGGAGTTCAGAACGCAGAAGAAGTCGACGTAGTTGGTTCTATAATAGTCATGATTAGTTGGAGTCTTCATTTTGAAGATTCATGGAGAAATTCCCACATACCGATTGAACTAATGGCAAATCTCGCGCTACATTGGGCGATGACTTCAATGGAGTAGCAGAAACAAGTCCAATGGCAGCTACTGCAGCAGCACCGAGAGATTGTGTGAACTTCATCTTGACCGCTTGACTTTGGGATCACAACAAGGAGACTGTGATGAAGTAAAGGAGTATCCAAAAGTTACAAGACGCGTCCTTTCTATTCTATTTGAAGCCCCGCGGTCGTCCAGCTTACATGTTCCGAGCATATCTTTTTTACAGGGACAGCTTCAATATGCAGGGCTCACATTTGGAAGCGGCTCGGTGCCTAGTTAGGATTAGAAGATGCCAACTTCTCCAGAGCTGTTGAGTATTCCGGGCTTTATTGATGACCCGAGAAGCAAACAATACCACAGTCGTATTGATGCACATCTTTATCATACAAATTACCCAAGAGAGAAGGAGCCAAGAAGATAAGAAGAAGAGCCTCGGCGTTGTGGGTGGGGACCAATGAAAGCTTTAAGCGAAGCGGAGAAAATGCTTCTTGTTGCTTAATTACTCCTTGGCAGGCCTTGGTATAGCTTGGCAATCTGCAGATCAAATGGAATGACTTTCCACGGGCTCCTTGCCAGTTGAAATACTGGTCCCACATGATGTGCGGCGTGGAATTGTTCTAGAAGCTTTCTATATATTTTTTTGACAATCATTGGTTGTAAAAGTATTCCACCATCGCCACTCAAGAGCACTTTCCCTCCACTTTCCACGATTTTGAAAACTCTTGCTTTTCGAAGGAATGATTAGTGGCAAATTCTATGTAGATCTTTGGTCTACAAGTCATAATCGCAAAATACACAAGATTGTCGTGGTATATAGACTTGGGCAAGTATGTTTCTTCAGTCCAAAAGTGAGCTTTTGGAAACTGAGACACTCGTCACTGCAACAGCATTCTCATACACAACTATGATGTCACAAATTCCTGTATTGAATAAGATAACAGGCACTTGATCCACAAGTGTCAGTTGCTTTTGTCAGATGAATTTCTCTGTGTTTTGGTTTTTGCAGATAAGTAGGACTTTAGCGAGGAATCATTGACTTAGATCTTGCAGAATAACTATGTGTCACAGCAAAACTGCTGACAATCTGGTAGATGATTTTCGTTATACTGCGTCGTCTCTTCTAATCCCTTACACTAATACTTTCAAAGGTACTCTACTTCCATCTTTCAATCACGGAACAGATAAGCGCACAGCAACAGATCTCTTACGACTGCTCAAGTATGAAGTCAACGAAGTGCCCCAAAGGCGTTGCTATTCCCCGTAAATTTCGATTTCCTTGTTGGTTTGAAGCTGGGTGAACTATTGGGAACGTGCTAGAACTGAGAATTCAGTTACCCGTCAAGATCATCTCCTGCCGAACCATGTCACTTAAAGAGTTCTGATTAGTAGTGAGGTCATCACTATGACGGCCTCTGAATGTTACCATGCATTTTCGCCTAACCTTTTCCATAGGGATATTTCCAGGGCTAGGAGAGCGTTTGAAAACGTCAAGAGATCCAACTTCTTAGAAGACCCTAGAACTTGGACAACCAGCAAACATTGTAGAAACAAACCACTTGACGAAACTCAGTGCATCAATAATGTTTTAATTGATCCTTGGCTTATAAAAAGAGGTATCTTTAAATAGAGATTATGCTTATTACAAAGCGATATGTTCTCCATACTTCTTTGCTTATTCTTTTCTACGGCACATACATTCGCTAAAAGAATGATCTTGCGAATAGCCTCAGAATATAGAAAGCTTCCAATAAGCGCATAACCGGCGCTGTATGCTGATCATACTGATAGGCGTCGTTGATAGGGGACACTGCCAAAAGTAGCTTGCATCCTTATGGTTTCCGCGACATGATTGGGCATAACGAATAGCTCGCCACCCCCTTCTTTGTTCTATGTCCACTACTCTTGACATCATACTGCTATTTATTTGCCCATTGAGACTACCTTCGCCAAATAGAAAGTCTCTGTCTTTTATCATACTTTAGCCAGAGCCTCTTAGATTGAAAGAAGGTTCCTTTGTTTGCGATTGTGATTATGCTAATTATATACACTTTGGAAAACGCTTGGCGTCTTTGTTTTCCATTCAACAAGCCACGCTATCTATTTTTGATCTCCTCTCGAGGTCTCCTTTGTTCAGATGCATATAAATACATCTGTTCAGACTTTTCCGATATACCATCACAACAAGCTAGACTTGTCATTTTTACAGTTTTCTTTTCCTCCTCGCTAGATTCGAATTTTCTTACTATCAAACTTCTTTACATTCATTTATTACCAACTACTTGATTATGGCTAGTCTAATCAAATACCCACAGCCAATCCAAGAAACCCTAAAAAACAAAACCAAAAACTAAACAAAAATGCAATACCTCAACATCATCGCCGCAATGGCAACCATCGCCTCCATCGCATCAGCAAACTCCATCATCTTCGTTTCCCGCTACACCACAGATAGAACAGTATGCTGGTACTCCGCACCAGGAAGTGCCATCATCCCACAAATCGCCGTTCCACGCAAAGGAACCGTCTACGTACCCATTCCAGAAGGATGGGAAGGAGCCTGGCAAACCTCCAAGTCCGCGACCGACTGTGGACCAGTCGATATCCGCGGAGAGGTCAAATTCAACGGCTTTGAAGATAAGAGCTGGTACGACGTCTCTGCCATTGACAACCTTACCAATAACGAGGGTGTTTACTGGTTGTATCCTCAAAGCGGAAATGGTGTCCATTCTGGATGCGAGAAATTCCCATGCGATACCAGCTATAACAGACCTGATGATAAACAAACGCAGGTTACTGATGAGAAGGACTTGATTTGCGAGATTGGAGGTTGAATGTGACCTCGAACTTTTCGGAGATCTTGTCTTTTTGTCCAAGCTGACATGGGAGTTCTGAGTTTCTCGTATATACACGCTTTTTTTCGATGCCAGTTTGAGCTTTGATAGCTTCTGGTATTACTCTTTTTATCCATAAACTGAGCATCACACTCGCTTACTACAATGTAAATATTTTATCACTCAAAAACTCTATGACTCCTCCCCGTTGATGATCCCTTTCTGAGACATTTCTGTGAAGACCTAGCTTGAAGCCGCTTCGTCGCACTCCTTGCTTTCCTGCAATCGATTTCGTTTAATGTTTTCACGTACGGGCCGTTGATAATACTCACTCACAAGTCTACCTATAACAAGCAACACTCAAAAGACAGCCAGGTAGCGTGAATCACAAGCTCCACAACTCTCACATACCCCGTTCATGCAATAAGTAGCCACACCGCCTCCCCAACACCTACCCCACACATCACAATATTGACCGTAGAGATTCAAATAAGAGATCCCTAGGCATCTCACACCCAACCCAGGATTGGCCAATGTAGGTGGGTACCGGGGTGGGCGCGACACATCCGCGTAAAGAATGTTAACTTTAAAAATCCCTGCCCCTATCCGTGGGATCTTCTACAGGCCCAAACCTTCTCACCCAATTACGGACTGAAGGGGAGAGCCTTGAATTTTGCTGTTTCAGTTTTTTGGTCTTCTTTTGGGAGAATCTTTGGTGTTGTTGTCTTCTTGGTGAGTTAAGCGAGATTGGTTAGTAAATAGAGCTACAGCCGGCCGAATTGCCAATCAGATGGCTGTGAGCTTTGGTCTTGTAGACGGTGGTGAATTTCTTTCGCTGTCCGAGGATCTCATCGGTGGGAATGAGGGTAGTATACTTTTGAAATGGACCAGAGGAGACACGTGAGTGATCACCTTCAGTAGGTCCAATGATTGACTTTGTACTCTCTTAAGTCCTCAGATAGCGGTAAGAATATTACTATGACTGGTAGATTCGAGCAGCAGCCTTCGCATCGAACGAGATCTCTGTGATCCTCTGTCACAATACTTACAAGAGACCATTTTGAACCGACTGCTCTATATTTCTATTCCCGAGCGAGGCGAAAAGTGCTCAATACTCTATTCAGATATCATACAATCCAAGACAGAATCCTGTCTACTCCGTCCAAAAAACATGATTGAAAAACGCCACCAATGAACTCTATATAATGTTACCCAAGAATCGGAGAGAAAGACAAAATAATCAACACATCCCAGGTCGTTTATGCATGATTTCCTTTCTATTTTCCCATGGAGACACCAGACCTACCCACCTCACAAACACAGTAGACTCCACGTGTATAGACAAATTAAACGAGGTGATGAGAAAAAAACCAAGAGGAAACTCTAGTTTACAGAAACTTTATAATTTTCTGGGAGTAGACCCCCGTTTTCCCTTGGTCGCCACGTTTCTTCTTGTCGTGTTCCAGGAGGCAACCAAGAGGCATTACTCGAACCCCTTGCCCTCCCGCCATTTCTTCCAGGCCCATCATCAGACTTCTTGTCATCTGGATTTGGAGAGAGGGCGTAGCCATTTGAGAAGCCACGGACTTTGTTATTACTCTGCATCGTTACTGGGGATTCGAAAATTGTATCCTGACGACCAATATTGGTCGTTGGAAGTAAAGATTCGGGTTTGATATTCAGTTGTGCTGCTTTACGATCTGATTTCTTGGAGGACTCATTGGTCCGGTCGTAAAGGTAGAGACCGAGGAATGTAAGGGCTATTCCTAGACCTTGGATTTTTGTTGTAGGGTTTTGAAACCATATTATGGCTATTACGACCACGAAAACACGTTTAATGAGTGAGGCGACGGAGTAGGTTACAGGCGACACCATTGAGAGGAGTACAAAGGCAATTATATTTTGCCCAAAGTGAAATGTGCCATTGAACACGAATTCCAAGGCCAAACGGCCGTGGTCGAATGCACGTTTGTTTTCTTGCAGGTCAATTGTACCATCGTTGAGAAAATCAAGCATGAGATTGAGGCCTTCGGACCAGAACCAGATAGGAGAGGTTATGAGAAAAGCGAGACCGGAAGAATAACAGAGAAGGTTGAGTTTATCTAGCCTTCGGGTTTGGGTATGTCTTCCAGCAGCTTCCGCAGCGGCTGCTTCATTGAAAAGACGTTTGGAGAATATATTTTGGGTGACGAAGATGATGGCTGCAAGGAAAGCATAGAAAATCCCGAAGATGTTCCCACGAAATTCTGCGGAGCAGGCAAGCATAACCCCAAGTGTTAGAGGTATCAACGAGAGGTATGTAGTGAGGGGATAGCGGATGTCAAATATAATGCGATAGGCGAACACAGTGAAAAGCGGGGAAAGGCCTTTGATTGTGTGCACAAGAGAAACTGGAATTTTCGCAGTAGCGGTAGAGGATAAAAGATGGCCTCCAATCTGAAAAGCCGCAAGGGGGAGGGTAGTATTTATGACCTCACGGGTGGGGTATCGAATGCCATGTCGTAGAGCTGGAACGGCATTTTTGAGGGCAGGAAAAACGGTAGATAGCCAACTGAAGAGGAGGCAGAAGAAGGCCACAAAGGCGAATTGAACCATAGTAAGGGTTGCAGGTTTAGGGAAGGCGTTGAGGATGGATTTGGAAGAGGTATTCGTGAGGGCACTCGACAAATACCATATGATACACAATGTCTACAAGAAACACGCACAATCAGCTTGGGAGAACGGAATGGGACATATTTGACTTTGGTCTGGACTGAGCGGGGAGGATGACGAACAATTAATTTGGGAGACACCGGTGCCTTTAACGCTTCACCTATTTCCTGCACATTTGCACTGACACTCCCGTTCCGCGCCCTGATAGTCTTGAAGGCGTCAGTCAAACTCTTCTGCCGACTATGGCCTCTCCCTCCTGTAGTTGCGGTGCCGTTATTCGAGCTGTTCCACGCTGCCCCTCGCATTGCACTCTCACGTCGGGGAGGGAACCGATCCACGGGCGGAGGCCCATTGGCATACCCATTGCCGGTGTGTGTTGGACTAGAAGGGTAGTTGTATGATGGTTGCCCGTCGGATGGTTCAACGTGATCCGGGAACTTCTCCATCGAGGAGCGCGTGCTGGATAGTTCCCTTTCCCTTTCCCTGTCCCCCGGGAATTTGAGGCTGGAGAGTCGAGGCGCAGACGATGCGCGCGTCGAGTGTGGCATCGTATGGATTTTTCTTTAGATTATGAAATGAATTGATATGGCGGGCGGCATGTTTGACAGGTGGTGGTTGGGTAGAAGAGTCGGGTGGGATAAATTGCAACCACATTCAGGAGAATTCCATAGATGAGGCTATATCTCGCGGGCGTATTCTGGCTCGGCGAATCGGCATTGTTCGCTTAGTCACGGCTCCGGTCGGCTCCGAGGACACCGAACATCTTTCCCGCACCCGCACTGGCCAAAAGAGGGAAGGTTAAGAGGAGAGATGCTCGAGAGGCTCTCTGGTCTTGGAAGACTGCCTTTTTGTAATCAGCTCTACCAGCTCTACGAAGTCGAAGTCTCCCGCATCCTACTTAGCTGCACCGGTGGCTTGCTACCATCGTCGGTTTGACCGTTCATCCCAAGTGAAGAGTCCTCAATCTGGAATAGCCTTTGCGGGGAAGTCAGTGCGCAGTTATGCCAACGCCAACCCTCTTTCAACCTTCAACTTCCAGCCTCAATTACTGGGTCTCAAAACGTCACATATTTACTCCCTACTTCCTGATAACTTTGTGGAGGCGACAAAACAGAAACGCTTCTTTCCGTCTCTTTTATATCGCTCTTGATTTCTTGTCTTTGTGTACCTAGATTAGATTTATAGATATTAACTATATCATTCATTCTAGTCCGATGGGCCTATAACCCATGGATCATCCTTCCGAGCCAACGACCTCGCTCTCCTGTCGAACTCATAAGCGTAACGAATACGTCGTTATGATCTTTACATTTGCTGTATACCAAAAATCTATATACCGAATACTGGAGTAATATGTGTCAAGGTTCCCTCACTTTGCCTTGGCTGTGGTCATTGCTATGCCGGCATATTCTGGCTAGAAAATGCTGAAAATTTGGTTCTCGAAACCATATGCCAAGTTCCACCAGGAAAGATATAGGCCTGCGAAAGTGTTCTGAGCCTTGCGAGCATTGTTTGCCAAATTCCACTGCTATTGACTATTATTGATAAGATGCGGAGAGGCTCTTGAGTGACTACTTCTTTGTCTAAGTTTAAGTTTCCATGTTTTCCAAAACCATGCAACAGACACCTTCCCGCTAACCATGGCGTTAAAGTCTCAAATCATACAAATGTATTTACAGCCTCCAATATCACAATAATCTGTCCCCTCGGAATTGGATCCCAACCCTTCAGAGCCTGCATGAAACACATTGGTTTTGTATATGGTGGAGGGCCAAGAGCCAATACAAATATGGTCATGAACCTCAAGCCAACATAGGTCCAGCAAAGAGTAAAATCAATGCAAAAGTCACAACTCGGGAAAGCTCCTTGGGACTTTTCGTGGGACTCTTGCCCATTACAGAGAAGGCTTCTATTCCGAAGAGCAAGACCAGCGAGCACTTCTCGATCGCTCCTGCACTATTTGCCAGAATGTTGGCACTTTTACCCTCAGATGATGCCTTCCCTTTTCACCTGCAGCAGTTGCGACTTCCACCCACAGGTCTCTGTTGCAAACTAGCTTCAGAGGACTTAAAAAGGCTCGTCGTCCTTTTTCTCCTCTCTTCTTCTTCCATCATTCTTCAACATTCTCAACCCCATTGCTTTATTAAATTCATCAATTCACCCATCCACCCATTCTTCGGTACACAGCTTTCAATTATCATCAACAACACTCGCATATCATCCATCTCAACCGCACACAAAACACACACTTCTCGATTCTTCATTGCCATCTGCACTCGGAACATCGTCATGCATTCATCAATTCTTGTTCTCGTGGCTGCCTTCGCCTCTGTCATGGTTCGTCTATAATGCTTCAACGGCTTGTCTATCAATTCTAACACAACTACTAGGCTTCTCCCCAACGGGCTGGTCCCCTACCACCCAGTACGCCTACTGCCTTCGGCTCATCAAGTGTCACTCCTGCTCGTGTCCTTCCTGCGACACCCATCAAGTCCACGTATTCCCCAACGACCACTGCAACAGGTCTTCCTCTCGGTGCCGAATGCCATCGCAAAATTGCCGGTGCCTGTGCTAATGGGGTCGAATGCTACGCCACAAACGTCCTCTTGAAGCCTCGCTGTGGAAATTACAAGGCCCAATGTACCACGGATGATCAGTGTGCCTACCATCTTTGCGTTCGCGAAATGTGCGTAGGTTTCAAGCAAGTCAACGGCACCCGTCCATCCACGATTGGTCTTGCATCTGGAGGTTCAGTCCCAACTCCTCCGTCTAACTCTGGTGGCAAATCTGGTGGCAACTCTTCTGCAATCTTGTCTCTTACTGGTCCTACTCCGACTGGACCTGCTCAAGCCAATGAGGTTGCCAGAATCGGAGGCAGCCTGGCAGGATTGCTCGCATTAGCTGCACTTGTAGCTCTGGCTTTTTAGATCAGGGGAAGGCGGGGGGGGGCATATTTTGGAGGTCATTTGATGGCGTTTCAATGGAGGCACAGTTTCTCATATGGATGGTGGGTGGACGGTGTTTCCTGAGAGGTGGGTTTATTCATGGGTGTACAAGGAGGGATAGAAGAGAAATGTAAATATAACAGGAGACGAGTCCGCATTGTGCTGTAGACATGTGGCACGTTGAATTTCAATTGAGGTGCATTTGTTCCCAAGAAATTTTATGTCTTTCGTGATGCAAGAATCCCTACTCCACCCTTCCTCCCACGTTTATAGTGCGTTTGGCCAAGTGATATTCGGGATTCCTCGCTTCTTCGGCAACTGCACACACCACTGACTTCTAAATCTCATAGGGCTGTTGAATTAGACTCACTTGAACTTCATTTCTACTTACGCTTACTTTAATTTGATGCCAAGTCTTCCATCCTCGCCGTGTTTCCCTTTGTGGAAAAATACGAGTATGCCAGTAATCACTGGTTTATATTCCTTTCTGCACTTCGCCTCACGCAGTGCTGTCATTCCTCACAACTCTTATCACATCTGCCGGGATTAAGCTGTCAATTTTCTGCATCAGCACCTCACTCACTATCAAAAACGGTATCGTGGATACTGAGTCAGGAATCAAAATAGAAGGTTTTCTTACAAGTCACCCCACCCTCCCAATGACTCCCAAAGGAGGGTAAGTCCCGAGCGTGCCATCTGCACGCAGCGTCTAATGATACTAACCTACTTTGTGGAACGGGCCGAGTGTCCATTCCAATGATACTGTCCCACGAAAGAGAGAGAAGACCATACACTGGTACGTGCAGCTAGAGGCACTCTTCATACTCTCTCGTTTCAGGTTCCTCGTCACGTCTTGATATTATCACTCGTAAGGCCACGCTACAGAATACATTGCTTGCAGTACACGTGGTTCGTAAGTACGGTACTGGCTCTTCCCGGCTCCACTTTCTTCTGTATCAAAACATGATGGCTTTTTGGATCCAGGTATGTTCTTTCGATGAGTGCGTGAGAGTTGACTGCCGGATTCGATACCGTCAGACTTGACTGCGGCATCAGATCCTCAGAAGAGGCACAAAATGGTTCAAACTTAAGGGTGTCGAGCTGTGTGCAAAGATGATTCTATGCACGATCCTTCTATCATTTTTCAGGTTCATCACTCTCATATTAGAGGGTACAAGTTTAGAAAAGGAGGGTACGGCAGTTCTGGGAAAACCAGAAAGTCTGTCAAGAAATCTGTTTACACTAAATCCAAAATCCTTCCTGCAGTGCAAGTCGAAATTTGAACAAAGATGGAATATTAGGGATAATTTTCGTGGCTAGGGGTTTTCTCTGGATTATGTTTTAATACCCCATTTACCCTTTGTTGTGTTAATCATATACTATGCTCTGATACAATGTGAAATTAAGGTTTTTTTAATCCCGTAGTTTCCGACAACTCATTTTCTGTTACAGTAATGTCACTTTCAACGTTCTCACGAGCCGGGTGAAGGTATTCGGTGGCGTCGTTGCTTGCTGGCTCTATATGCCCCCACATAATGTAGAACAGTCGAACGCGGGGTTCTGGTACGGGGCAGGGCTTGATTGGATTTTTCATCTACAGTACTGCCAGATAAGCTGAACCACCAAAACGAACCATTGCTATCTTTCGCTGCCACTAAATAGCACGAGTCTATACCGGTTCAACGGGTACGTAATCCAAGTCACCGCGCAGCCACGACCTGTTTGAAAACTCTGTTGTTCGCTTGGCTGTAGCGTTGACTGACAAGCGACGGCGAGGAATTGCACCCAACCTTAGATAACGTCAGTCACAATTCCAACAGGAGTCCTACAGGAGGAGTGGGCTGAGACGGTAAAGTATAATTTGAGGCAGTGTTAAAATGGTGGATTGTATATAGTCCAATCTTCGAGTATCTACAGTGATGCAGGTTCTTGTATTCTATCGAATGAAAGAATTTACCGTTTGCAAGGGTCAAACGGATTCGTAATCCAGCCCGTGATTGCAGTATTCTCCGGTAGTTTTTGGGATCGGTGACGGATTAGGCTGGTGGCTCCAGGTTTAGGTAGTATATGCCTCTTCAATTAAGCGTGCGGCGTAGATGCGGAGCCTTAAACCAGACTGGCAATAGACGAATGGTGCGCGCAACGATGGGATGTGCTGCAAACGCAAAGGCCGGAAAAGGGGGGTGTTGCCCCGGTGGTCCATGCATGTCGCTTCATGAAGCAGCGAAGTATGAGTGCCATACAGGCACTTTCAACATCATGGCACGATGGACCCCAAAAGGAATTCGCAGGGATGGGTACGACGGATGAGCTGCGGTTCGATTTAAGGACGGACAAACGAACGAGGATGGCGCCAGCTGGCTCAAAAGTCAACAATCACCCTTGTCTGCCGAGTCCAGTCTACTCCCATACCTAGTCAAGTACTCTCCATTTCGTGTAACATTTTCAAAGCAGAGCATGCTCGACTGCCTTAGAGTGGCTTATGAAGACCCTGCAACAGCCCATGCGCCGATGACGCCTGCCTGTCGATAGGAGGTGGAGAGAGCGCGGCTCATTGCTCATTGTTTAATGGCAAGGCTTTCTGGTGGAAGATTGAGGAAGGACAGGATGATCCTATAAGCATGCATATGTCGTTGATCACAGTATATAGTGGAGGAGATAGAAGGCAGCCTTCCCATCTATACAATTGACAACGACTAATCAACTACGATCCAACCTCACTACTCACTCAACAACATCTATCCCTGGCTTTATCAATCAACAAAGTAAACTATTGAGAAAATGTCTCCATCACGAACGCCAGGGGCATGGAATGGAGCAAATGGACCAAGAATCCTTACTGAAGAACAACGACAAAGAAAGCGAGAAAGGGACCGTGCTACCAAAAGAGAAGAAAAGATCAAGATCCAGCGACGACTACAGGAGCTCGAACAGACCAAGGAATACGCCACTCGACGAATTCAAGAGCTAGAAGCACAAGTCGAAACTCTTCAAAAGACATGCCGTTGCAGGGCAGGAAATACTGGCGGGAGGAGTCAGCGCGGCTCTCTCAATCACAGTGTCACGATACAGTGTAGCCCATCAACACTTGTGCCCCCTTCGTCACTTCCCTACGAAGAAAGCAACGGATCCATAAGTAGGTTTCATAATTTGTCACTCGTTTAGCCTATCCTCTTCCCAACGCAGCTTCTAACTTTGTCATAGTGGCGAGCCCACTTCATTCTGAATACAGCAACGATGACTATAGCCCTGGGTACAGCGACTTTATTTATGAAAGCAATCATCCCAGTCCACTTCCTTACAGAGTTTCAACTGCTCCACAAACTTATACCACCGCTACTCACTCCACACCCAGCACGTGGAGCATTACACCGCATACTCTTTCTGCGAGTGCCCACCCATACTCTTCGCACAGCTCTTCTGCTGAAGAATCAAAGAGTGTACGTTATTGCTTATTCCTACGAATGGATTACAAACCCAAAGACCCAGCTAACATGAAGTTACAGTACACTGCTTGGGACAGCCGTCACTCAGAGTCGAGAAGCTCCTATAGCTCTTACTAAAGACTTTATTGGAGTGGGAACTTTCTGTTAATACCTCGAGGTTGCTGGGTATTGTGTATCAGATCAGGTGAAAGCGGAAGATTTGCCTCATCCAATGAGATACTCTGTAATGAATCACGAAGAAAAAGCAATCGAAATGGAATATGGCGTTTTGTAATAGGATTCATTCTTATCCAGCATGTATTTCTGGTAAGTTCATCATTTTTGACTCCAGGGTGGTACACTAAATATCGCTTGACTGACACATTATCCAGTACTATATTTTCACAGTTCACTTGCCTAGTGACAACGCAACCCACAAAGTCGAAATAAAACATCGGCTTAAAATGCGAACTTGTGGTACACTTTACTTTTCTGTAAGTGTACAGTACCTCTTCACATCTCCCGAGTTCAAGCGAGTAAATTGCTAAGCGAAGATTTTCATAGTTAATGGCACAATTTTTCAAAGTACTCACATCTTCCAAAGAACATACACAAACACAAAAAATATATGGCCGATTCAACTACAACAAGAAACCTTCCTGAATTCCATTTGAGCTTCTCACCCTTCACATCTCTTTTCCATTGCACACGTGTCCATGCATCAGCTACACCACAACTACCAATAGCCAAGAACACGAACCTCGTCAGAAAAAAAGAAAAGAAAAAAAAGAGACCGAATATCTCCTTTCAACGTACACCTACACCAACTGGCCCTGAAATACGAGTGGATATTTTGCGCTTACATCAGCCGATACGTCGAGTTTCTTCTTGCATCGGATTGGATCGGCCCTACTCAGCCCTATTGAGGGGTTGCAGTACATACTGTACGAGTACAGCTGAAATAATGACGGAGATGCCCAAAGTAGACCGGTAGATGACGTGCCTGCAGGGCTGCAACTGAAAAAGAAGGGTGAAAACGCTGTAGGAATTCGCACGATAAATTCTGGAACTTTTTGAATTTTTCACCAGACGGATGGAACTGCGATAGAGTCCAAGCGCATTTAAACGAATGAGTTGGAGGAAGCGAGGTGACTGAGATTGAGATCTGAATACAAGAACGCCGAAAATGCAACGATTGGTCCGTTGGAACTGGCAGATTTTGTTTGTGTTATTATTACCATTTTCTCTACGCCTTTCCCTATGTCTTTCTTTTGACCTGCGCGTATAAATCTCCCCATTTGGGCTAGGGGATCGAAGGATGATTAAAGGCTGTGTGTGGGGGATTAGGGGTGGTCTGTAGGATTAATAGGAGTTGGTGTGAGCGTGATTGATCTTGGTGGTTGGTGGGTTGACTTGGGGATGGGGGGCTGTACTGTACGATGGACAAAGTACCTAGGCAACAGTCCATCTGGAATCATTGGATGAGGGAATTTGCGAGAGTATGAACTAGTCTTTTGTTATTGTTACAACTATCATAGATTTCTTTCTCCTTCTATTAGTTATCTAGCTCTCCTATTTTGCTCTCATTGTTAGTAATATAAGTAACGCTAGATCAAATGTTTGTCAACATGCCGCCTGCCTTTACGCTTCTGCAGTCTATTTCTGAACTACGATGACTACAGAAGAATATGTGGCGGGAAATGTTTTGTATGCACACCATCTCTTACGCACACTTTAGTTGACGTGCATATTCTTGTTAAGTTACCGGTATCGAAGTAGGTAGGTAGATAGCACATGTGACGAAGCGGGCCCTGGCAATTACTCTCTTCTACTGCTATGAGTGGTGGGTGTGGTGTTGCAGTGATTTAGCTGCGATGTGACCTAGACACGCTAGATATGTCGTGTTATCTCAATGGGTGTCATGCAGCTGCCGGGCGCGGGAGATGACAAACCTGGCCTGGCATCAATCGTCTGAAGAAGGTATTGGATAATCGCTTCACGAGCGACGCACATTGTTCAACGTGGGTTGGAAGTTGAGACGGAAAGCCCCTCCCGAAACATTTCCTCGTTAAGGCTGGTCGGGATTGGTAGGGATTTGGAGTTAAACGAGTGCAAGCTTTTGGGTTGCAGTGCTTACGGCCCTGCCAGCTGCATATTGGGGGTTCGTGATAGTGGGTTAGAGTAGTAGCGAGGTTAGAGTTGCAGTAAGTATATAGTAAGAAAATCCAAGAACGGGGTAATTATTTCGCAATAATGAGAAAATCGGAAAATCCAGCGCCCCAAGCGCTAGGCAGATTCTTCTAAAATATACGATGATACGAATACACAGATTCATTAGGGTGCGAGTCGTGAGTGGTGGGTGGTATTAATTGTTCCTTTTGGTAGAGGCATGGCTCAAGCTGGTATACCAGAAGCAAAGATACAGGAATACGGAATACGGAATACGGAATGATGGAATACTGATTTGCTCCGTGCCTTCTATAGTAGAATATGGGTAATTGAATAGCATACGATCTTGGGTGTCTAGGAAATTTAGGACATGGAAGAGGGATCACTAGGATCATTACCACGATCGACGCAGGGCCACGTGGAGATTATCGTGATTGGAAAAGAATTGGAAGTGTTGGTGATGACGTGCGGGGTGGCAGTGAGTCTAAACCAAAGATTAAGAATGGGCAGCGAGTTCTTCAGAACTTGTTCGATCAATATTCCTGGTCGTTGGAATGCTATATGATGCCACTTCACGTATCCGGCGGCGCGGTAAACGAAATGCGATGTTTTGAAGCAGTGTGAGGGTCGTGAGAACTTGCCTAGACTCCTGACTTCGCCCAAAGCTCCTGCAGGACTGTCACATATCTCTATTCTGATTTCGTTCTTCATCCCGCAGAAGTATCCCATCACTCATTGAGTATCCGTCGCATACAATTCAAATTTGCAATGGTCCAAGCCTCAAAACAAATTGCACGGTCCGACGCAATCCCCACCATTCATAACTCCCATTGATTAATAGCGGGGGTGGCTTCGGCGTCGTAGAATCCTTAGGACCTCGCTTTCTCTGGTGACTGGGAGTACTTGGGCGCTCAAGTAGCCTTTTTTTCTATTCGCCAGCCTAAGTTCCGATTAGCGAGAAATCAATAGGGGCTGTGGAGGCAGGACAAGAGAAGCGAAGGCATCTCACCCAGGGTAAAAAATCGCGGGGAAATGAAGCTTGGACAATGATAAAGCTTACTCCACAGCGTATGCGGCAAGATCCTTCTATCGTCTCATTGAAAGGGTGTGGAATATCCTCAGTTGATATTTCTTCTGTAGCTACCGTCTGCGCCTCGCTGATGCTGCCAGGGTGTTCAAGGACAAGCACGGTTCAATTCCATCCTGCGGGATGGGTAGTTAGATCGGTCACCGGTACCGTGTATTTGGGTCCACCTATGTACCAGAAGGGATTGAAGATGTGCCTCAACTGCCGTAAGTATTGCGCGATGTGTTGTCGTCGTTTAATTTGTGGCTATGTTAACTTTTGCACATGATTTTCCACCAATGAAAGCGGAAGCACAGGCGTAGTCTTGAGCAAAAAGGGCTGTGTAAGGCTGCAAGCCATCCTATAGTATGCATCTTATCTGCTTTCAATAAGAGTTTCACAACCTTTCTACAAACACGAAGTCTTTATCACGTGATGCGTGGAGGATTGGAATAAAGATGCCTGATTCTACTAGTATAATACCAGATGTTTTTCTCGCTAGGGGAGAGCTGAGCCGGGCCGGAAGGATCACTATCAATATTGACCACTAAAGTTTTAGCGTCATAACAGGAAGCAAAGAAAGAGTAGTTTGCGAGTCTCTGCCATACAATAGCGAATCCTCTTTCTTCCTCGTCCGGTAAGCTAATTTTACTCGATTCGAATACGCCTACAGGTTTACGACAAAAAAAGGTTCAAGAATACGAATGATTTCCTTAGCTGTCCGTTAAATATTAACATCAGTTTCAAAAATGGATGGAGCCTGAGGCTTATATCAAGCTCCTTATAGGTTGAGTCGTTGACAGGCTCTTCCAAGAATTGTCGCTATTTTTCCCATCTCAGGACAGCGTCTCATTTTGTGCACCAGAACAGGTTGCCATATCCGTGATTTTGGATGGATGCCAGGGAATGCTTTGGAGGTTACAGATATAACTTCACCGTGGCTAGAACTGTTGATCGCACAGAAGGTATTGACTGGGTAGAATATATTGAGAATGACTGAAAAAGATCGAGGTCGTCCTCTGCAGTAACAACACAACCATCCTAGCAATTCCCCCTACGTCCAACATGAATGCCTGACCAGCTCTAAGAATCCATTGGTTTGGCGCTCATGCCATGTAGAAACTCTATTAGCCAATCCCAAAAAGCCAGCCATCGGGCTATGCCCTCCAAATCGTGCAAGTAGGATATACTGATGTCCGCGAATCACACTCCATACTTCATATTCATCATCAAATTTCGCCATCTTCTGATGAATTTCTACGTGTATCTATTACTTGGTTTGGGATAGATCCCACCAAAACCGCGCCATGATGCTATTTCTAGAACCTGTATGCCTTGTTCCGTTTTGTGGCTTGAGGAGTGATAGCCAAAGAGCTGAAACAGGGTGGGTTGACGTGCCCAAAATGGTCTTTGCAGTGTTTCTGTCGATCAAGAGTTGTCCGTGTAAGCAGATTTCACTCCTTCAACAATGTTTTGCATCATTTTTGCCACCATGGCCAGGAAATAAAACTAGCAGGCAGAGTATATCTTGGCTTTGTGCAACGATTTAGACCCAGTCACGTATATCAGCCATTTCATATTGAGGATGGATCCAGAGTCATCACTTAGCCACTTCCAAATCTCAAGAACGGCTATCGCGGCCACTTACTGCCAGTTTCACTTCGACGATCGACTCGCACGCGGCGTAATCCTACGTCAATCTTGGAGTGGATAATAATGAGTGCCGATCAGATTCAAAGTCCTTCTCCCTGTGGAGCCTAGATCCCGATGAACGTTCATGGTGCGTTTCTAAGTAAGGTGCCTCCAGAGACAATTTTTCCTCTCCAGCCAATCTGAGACTGTAGTTGGAGAAATCTGCAACCAGACAAACATATGTGAAGAAATGAGGAGACTTCGTATCAACAACCAATGAGATCCGAGAACCTGTGTATAAGCAAGACGCTCAAAGAACGATGATCAAATTCGAAACTTGTATATCCATTAGGTGAAATCTTCAACGCAGAGTAAGCTGCATGGCAACAAGGTTGTTTTGGCAAGGTACCAAAACGACATCCTCTTTTTTGGGCCAAGGAAGCGTTGATCAAGACACGTGGAATTTGTGCTCAGGACATAGCTCTCAATTTTCATGCGCGGTGTCAATTGCTACGTTACAGTAGAGAATCTATGATATTTCCTGTCCCAGACAAGGTACCACGACACAGGATTTACAATATTATTCTGGTGGCAACATGTTCTTTACTGCCTGAAAATTCTAAGACACACTTATAATATCCATACAAGTATTAGAAGTAGGCTACCAAGGCACAAAGAGGTCTTCGCGCAGGGGCAGTATGTCTATAATTTACTTCTTCCGAGCGGTAACCGCCAATGAAATATGACAATCTGGCAGAGATGAAATTGCTCATACGGGTTTTCACAGCCGATGGACATGCTTCAGTTATCTCAGGCACTTTATTCATATCAGGAGTGTAGTGAGTGAAGGGCGTAAATATTGGGAACAACCCGCGATCAGATGGTAGGCGACTAATTCTCATCGGATCCAACTCGATCGCGTGTTTATTTACAAAAGGTAACTTAGGTAGATATTATCCAAGAATCTGGTAAATACCCTGTGATGAAATTGTTCTAAAAACTTTATACAATCATAGCAGATTACTTAAGCGAGCTTTTGGGGGCACCTGAGGTTTCTAACTTTTATTAGCTTAATCTCCAGGAAGTCGTTACCTGCGCCAGGACTTTTGGTATAATATTTGCTCAAAGTGTAGTCTTACGCAGCGAAACAATCAGATCTCCTGGAATTATCTTTGTACATTCGTTTTTGTTGTACTACTGTAGCTCCTGGACGCCCACTGAATACACAGAGCGTCATCGAACATTACTATGTAACCCCGCTCACCACTTATCTTCCAGTATGTAAGAGAATCAGATCAGATACAAGAGCCCGCCAAACCCTCTTATAAACACATCCGATGCAAGTATAGTACACACATGCAAATCCCGAAAATTTACCCTTCAACGCCACGCTAATTCAGAACACCTTCATGATATACGCTATGCAACCAATTCCACAGAAAAGCACTCGTTGCAAAGCCACTTGCTTCTGATGGGCCGTCCAGATTTCTTTGCACATTCCCGGTGGTAAAATCGATACTAGGATAGGAGTTAATACGCTGTCCAAATTTTCTTCTACTTTTGAAATACAGAAAGACTCACATTGCACGCCTTGCCGATGCATACCACATTGTGAGTAATAACAATTGGCTTGAGGCAGATACAGTCATTTTTACCTCGAGATTTTTCGGAGGCTCCCCCTACAGTCGTATCCACTACTTTTGCAGCTTCTGACCTCAAGACATCCATGTACTGCTTATACTGTTGATCGCTCACAACACCACGCATCACAAGTGCTTGACAATGCATGGTAAACTCTCTTCTTCTTGTCAACTTCTCATTCAGCCACATCTTGTCAAGCTCCACAAAAGCATCCATAGCCTGAGCGAGATATGCTGGGATCGTTAGAGGGGTCGTATCGCTTTTCCTCGTGATAAAGGGATTCCAGCGATTGATATATGCTTTCTTATCTATAGTGAGATCCGTGAAGTCGTTTATCACGTCCCGGTGTCTTTGCTCGAACCAAGTGTCATCTTCATCACTGCTTGGAATGTCTTCGCCTGGCAGAAGAGGAGCTTTAGTGATTGCGTTGAAAACAGGTCGTGGGGTTTCTGGGACGGTCAAATTTCTGCGAGTTGGTATGATTCTAGGAAGCGTGTCCTCCGAAATTGCTGACGTAGATTCTCGAGGGGAAGAACAAGAATGAGGCAATGAAACTTTTCCTCCTTCTCCTTGAGATATGAAATTGTGTTGTGGCCCTAAGCGACGCTCAATCCAGGAGCCGTCTCCCTTTAGATAGTGGTCAAGGGCAAAAGGGGTCCTTGGCCAACCAATTTGAACGCTTCTGCGTTTGTCGTCATCTAAAGCTAGCCGATCTATAGCAACTCTCGCAGAAAACAGAACCTTAGGTAGAGGCTGTAAGAGGGAGAATTGGAAAGCTTCGTGTTCATCCCGCAGATGCATTCTCAAATGATCCAGCGATCGATATAAGCAGTAACAAAACGGGCAAATTAAACCCGCGAAGACGGTTTGCTCTTCAATACCAAGAATAGTAGCATCACCTCTTCCAAAGCTGTAGGTCACTGTCTCCTTCTTCCTACCGCCATCTGGGCTCGGCGACTTTGTTTGTTTATCACGGCGTCGCTCTCTATCTTGGGATTGTGGATCCCTGCTTTTTCTATGCGCATAGGTAAGAGATTTCAGGTTGTAAGTCGCGTAGCGACTAGGACGTTGTCTTTGCGATCGGTTGGCCGTACCGTCTGACAAAACACTCTCTTCTCTAGTTTGCGTTGTCGGCGAAGCTGTAGAGAGGCGAGACAGTGATTGGTGGCGGAGATACTGTGATTCTAGAATTTTGGATTCCGTAGAGGCGGGTGGGAGTGACCAGCGGACTCTCAACTCTAACTCATAATCCACCGACTGTTGGTAGTTCCCGTAGCACACTTGGAGAGCATGTGATCGTTCTTGTTGAGTAGGATCGTGTAACAGCGTCGTACAAGATAGGCTAAGCTCACTTTTCTCTGCTTCTCCTCGACTAAGGGCTCTAGATACTGCCATGCCTGGTCCCTCTTGCAAGTCAATGTCTAATAGTGGCCAAAGCTTGTAAAAGCCAACAGGCTCAATCGTAACACACGCACGGTATTCATCAGCAAGATCAAACACTTGCTCTACAACACCTGAACCGTCATTTTTTGGGGCACCACGCAAGATCCTATTGACATATAGGTCTTTTGGCAAGAAAAGGAAGCCCCCGTCTTTAGGGTATACAAATCTTCTCTCAATGACTTGATCGTGAAGTCGTACTTGTAGTATGAATTGCTTGCGATGGTGAGACACTTCCCGCCAGGACTTATCAGATGTCCTGTAGCTTACTGACACCGAACAGTTGACATCGAAATTTCCATTTTGTAGGTGAGGAAGCAAGCGTTCAGCATGATTCAGACTTGAAGCCCTGATTCCAAGAAAATCTATCCGTAGACCCCTTCCAAACTTGTTGAGATGTCTTGGCAGTAATTCATTAGACACTTGATTAAAAGAGTGAGGGAGTTGAGTATTTCTTTTGTGCTTCTTGGTGGGCTGTGGATCGTCATCCTCTCTGTTGTTGGGAGAGATTATGTCACATCTCCTGCGCTTTGGCGGCCTCAGCTCTTCATTTTCGTCTTCCTCTTCGTCTGATGCTCTTACTTTAGTTTTCTTGCTTGACGGCGGCAAGGCATTTGGAAGCATCTGCTTAGCCGATAGTTGAGCTCCGCTGTTCAATTGGAAGCTCCTCTGACTCCTGAACAGAAATGGCGGCGGTTTGGAATTAGGGTTTTTCTCATTTGAGACTGCCTTGTAGGTAGGTAATTCCATGTTCATAGAAGTCACTCATTTTCAAAAGAGGAAGTCGCTCAGCAGAGGTGAATTGGTTGAATTGGTGTAGCTGTATGTGTAGGCACACAGGAGCAGAGCAGTTGATGTTTGGTTGTGAATACACCTGCAATTGATGGTATTAGAGTGGAATTGTTGATAGTTTGGTGCACCTTGCACTGCAAAGAGAAAGAGACAACTTGAGTTGAGCGCGTCCGTAGTGTATTATGTAGTATAGTGTAATGCACCGCTAAGTGCAAGCGTGCGACCCGCAACACTCACCATGAATTGACCTTTACGCCCCACTAACTAAGAAGAATTAATGGTGTATTATGGTTGAGTCAATAGCGCCGCGGCAGTGTTGGGATAGATGGGGTTGATGTGCTTGTTTACGACGTCCCCAGACTGAGAGTACTGCGTAACATTGACCAAGGCTGCAGGCGAGGCTGAGATCGTTATCGGCCTTGGCGTCGGCGATGACCCGACTCCCCCGATAAGCAAATCAGTTTACTCGAGGCGCGAGGTGGCAGCGGCATCTACTCGTAAGGCTGAAGCGTTGCCACTTGACCAGACCAGCCCACGTCCTGTGTGTCTGAAAACATTCATCTTCGGATTGCGACTCAAGATTCGATATTCATCGCCCTTCCTGCCAGCAAACATCTCGCCACTAAAGAACCGATACACTGCAACACAAAGCCCATGGCCATGGCATAAAAGCTTTGCGCTGCCTCCCGATCTGCTGCGACAATGGCCCCCCGCAGAGCCCACCGAGGAGCTGCCCCTCGAACCCGACCCAAACCGGCCATCTCTTATGTCGAAACAAGCACTACCGATGATGACGATAATGAATCCGGCGATGATAGCGACTCTTCCGTTGTCGAATCACCTCGTCGAACCTCACCCCGAAGCAAACGCACTTCGCCGTTGAAGCGTTCGGCAAGACAAACGCTCGATGACGAGGATGAGGACGACGAGGATGAGGACGACGACACTTCAGAAGACGATCTCCAGCGACGACCCGTTCTAAAAAGACAAAAGACCTCTAGAAATGGCCCTTCAAGAGCCACCAGATCCGCCAAGAAGGCAAAGCCATCAAGAAATCAAATGCGTCACAGCTTGCGAGTCACAAAACCAGCGTTGAGATCGAAGTCGAGAGAATCGTCGGTTCCAGCGCAAGTCTTCTTTTCTGGGGTTATTCCACCATGGCAAACGCTTCCTTATCAGATCCTCCTCCAGATATTCGAATTCGCTTCCTTCCCTCTATACGATGAACATACCTTTGCCCCGACCGCATCCCCAAAATGGCTTCTAGATATGTCTCGACTCTGCCGCGCATTTGCTGAACCGGCTCTTACAGCTCTATATTACTCGCCACCACTTGTTCCCATGGTTTATGCACACAGATTGGTTGATTTGGTAAATGAGGACTCGGCAACGAAAGCTTTTAGATATCGACGAAAGATCAGATCGCTTTGTATCGATGTTCATCAGGTCCTTGCCTATTCCCTTCCGGGAAGCGGACATTTGGACCTGTATGACCTCGTCAAAGATCTACCTCTTTTGGAGAACTTGGAACTCTATCACCAAAAAGATATGCCTCCGTATCGACAGCTTGATGAAACCGTAAAATGGACATACCCGGAGAATATTTTCGACGCACTGGAACATATCGACCCCACGCACACAGCTGTAGGTGACAAGGCCGATGTATGTAAACTCAAAAGCTGGCGGTGGTCTTCAAGACTTGCGGGGAAGACGTGGTCTGTTCATAGAATGAAAGAGGTACACTTGAAGCCGTCATTTTCTGCCCTTCGAAAGATTGCTTTTGTCAATTATCAGATTCCAAAAGTCAAAAAGGACGAGGAACTACCAGAGCACGAGAAAATCCTCGCGGATTCATTGAAGCCTCTAAAAAGCCTTGAGCATTTGGTCTTTGAATCTTCAGCACTAGTCAACGCAACACTTCTGCCTCTACTCCCAAAGAACCTGCGACGCCTCGAGCTAATCAACTGTTGGGACATAATTGCTGAAGACTTTGCAGAGTTTCTGCTTACTCACGGTAGCCAACTCCGGGAACTTACGTTGAACCACAATCAATCTTTGAGTCTATCTTTTCTCACTGTCCTTGAAACTGCCTGTCCAGATCTTGAGGTATTTAAGATGAATCTTACCTATTTCAATCAGCACTTCGCCTACCATGATTCGGAGCCTGCTTATGAAAAACTGCTTTGTCCAGAACAACTCCCAGTATGGCCATCAACTCTACGTACGATAGAGCTGATACAGTTGCGTAAATGGGATACGGAAGCTGCGGAGATGTTCTTCCAGAGTCTTCTTGACAGCGCCGCAACTCTTCCCAACCTTCGGAGATTGACCATTCAAGCAATCTTGAACATCGGCTGGAGGGATCGTGCTTCCTTCCGAGATAAATGGGTCGGTTCACTCAACGAAGTTTTTAAACAAGTCGTTGTTCCGCCTCGGGTGCACGCAACACTCCGCATTCCTGAACCGACACCGGACTTGAAGAGACGCGACTCGAGACCCCAACTTGTTATCCCAACAGTGGAGTCTAAACTGCTTTCTAAGGCTCTATCGTCCGCGTCTTCGGTATCGAGCAGCGAGAGTTCATCTTTCTCATCAGTAGAACCTTCCACTAGACGCTCTCAGCGCTCAAGTGCTCGTCAGCCTAAACCAAATGTTTATGTCGAGAGTCCAGACACCTCAGAAGCTGAAAACTCCGATGATATGCCCCTCATTCGTCGACGAGCAGAAGACTCGGATGATGAACCTCTCATTCGCTCACAATCCACTCGGCTAACCGGTCTCGCGCGGGAGCTGAATATCCTCAAGCAAACAGCGGGTATGGATAGTCCTCCCGATGTTCCATCCTCTCCAGCCAATGCGATTGTCATTTCGGATGATAGCGATGACGAACCACTCATCAAGAGATTTGCTGGCAAAGCTAAAGCCAAGGCCGAAGCTAAACCTGCGCAAGTTATTCAGGGCAAGTGCGAGGTTGTGGAAGTCAGAATTGATAATTTGAGACCTACTGAGAGACAAGTTACTGAAGCGGATTTCTTGGATGAAGAGGCTTCAGGGGATGATGATTGGAATGGAGAAGACCCTGACGAGGAAGCTTATGCTTGGTAAGGGAGACCACGCCAATTCAGAATATGGTTATTTTTGACGGTGATTCGATGGATGCATCCCAATATGCTCTACATCCTGCTGAGGGTGACCTGGGAAGAGGCTTGCTACCAATTTCGGATAGAGCCAATGGCGCGTTGTTGAGCCAACTCAATGGCGACCCTGAGTGTGATCTTTCCCTTTTGTTATGTGGGAGGTCTATTGTGGTTGCGGGTTGTGAGTTGTGAGTTTCGACTTTTTGCTTGATGGATATCCTGCTTTTCGCTTCGGTTTCTACCGCATCGTGTCTTACTACTTTTTTTTTCCTTGCTCGAGGGTGCTTTTCTTCTCTGGCGTTGAGAAAATGTGGCTTATAAGGAGTCGATCGGGTGGCGGGGTCTGATCAAGATGGAGTCTGTATGTGATGGATGAATTATGAGGCTTGTATGGCTATACAAGATGGCTGTACAGCGGAATGGGTACACAACGGAACGGGACCATTTTCACGGATCATGGCGGAGGGAACAAATTGGAACTGTAACTGGGAACGGAAAGAAACATGGACTTCATACTGTGTACTAAAAGGTCTGCTATTGCGTTGCTCGCGAGCACGAAGATGTACTTTTACTGAGTATGCAGAATAATACAATAAAGTAAAATGACAAGTATGAGGCCACAAACGTGTATGTCGATAGATTACGAAGACATATATTCCTTGGCCCCGATTTAGAATCACTGATGGTGGAAACTGTTAATAAAATTTGGACTCTCGCAATCCAGTCTTTATTGGTCAGAAGTTCGATTGTTGCTCTACATTTAGGTACGTAAAGTAAATCTAATTTGAGATTGTAATCGAAGACGAACGAATTATCCTTGGGTAGACTTTGAGCACCTTATCGCCAAGATTACACTGACGAAAAACTGTCGGAATTTGTGGCAAAGATCTTCCTTCATTAACGTGGGAAGATGAATAATATACAATCAATCAAAAATACAACTTGAGGATGGCCCCTTCATGAACGCCATGCGGCATGCGCTTATTTTCTCCCTCCACTAATTAATTCTAATCTTAGAATCGATAACTCCTCTCCTTCTTCTCCCCTCGCTTCTCTTCATCCCGCTTCTGTCGTTTGCGGCTTTCCTGGGCAATCATATCACTTAAGTCTTCTTCAAATGCCCAAGTGCCCTTCTCCTCTTTCTTCTGAGCTTCGAATCTTCGTCGCACTTCTTCCTTGCTAATGCCGTCCTCGTTCTGTAAGGAGTCTGGGTCCAGCGCTACATCCACATCTCCAGGCTTCTTGCGCTTCCGATTTTCATCATCCTGCCCCAGGACTGGTAGATGTGCATTCTGTGCAGCTCCGCGCACATCATATGCTCGCTCGCCACCAAAGAAACCCTCGGCGCGGATTTGGCGTTCGGGAATGACAGTATATGCTGATCTGGGATGAGTTGACTCTTCTGTCTCGGTACCTCGCTTCTGTTTCCGGAGGTCGAAATCGCCACCAACACTCATATCGCCTGGGTACTCAGACGGAACTGTCGAGTTCAATCCACCAGGCGTCTCAAGTCCGCTTGGTGTTTGTAAACCTGTGCCGACGTCTTCCTCCTCATCGTCCTCTTCCTCGTCCTCGTCGCTATCTTCCTCTTCCGATTCATCTTCTGGTGCCTGAAGTTCGCCCCATAAAGTCCGTTCAACAGGCTCACCTAATTGATTGTTAACTTGAGGTTGAAGAACACCAAAAATATCTCCACCAAAGAGGGGTCGATTGAACTCGTCCACTGGGGGTTTTCCATAACCACCAGGATGGAAACCCCAAGCGCCACCGGGAGGTGGGGGCGCATTTAATCCAGGAACTTTTAGTGAGGGATACGAAGGCGGAGGACCAAATCTTTGTTGGTTGATCAACCATGGAGGTGGTGCTCCAGGTGGGATGTTGAGGGCTTCCTTCAACTCATCGCTGAGCTCGCCAGGTCGCAGATGCTTCAAATTTGTCTCATATTCTTTGCCCTCATAGTATACCTCGCCGAAACGTGTTAGCTCTGGTTTTGTTTGAAACCTGAAGAAAGCTTCATATAACTTCTGGTAGTCGATATCCAATTTTCCCATTTTAGGCTGGACTCTTTCCCGCTGTTTTTGCTTCAAACTTGCTTGATCCTGTTTCTCCAAGACAGCGTCACGCATTTCTGCGATTCCAGTCTCTTGAATGAATTTCGGGAGTGCGAAAGGTGGCTTCTCTACTCCACGCTTCGAGGAAAGGTATTCGCGCTTCAAGGACCAATGATTCGGAACTGGGACGACATTTCGGTAGGACTTGATATGTACGAGCAATCGTGGATCCGAGGCCGAAGTATCTGTCCAATCAACCAGTTCAGGTTTCTGCACAAGAGCCTTCAGCTCTGCCACTGATAACTTATCCCGCTCCTTTCTCTTTTTCTTTGAAAGTTTTTGCTCCTTCTCTCCTTCATCGTCCTCGTCGGGTATCTCGTCATCGTCGGCCCAAATGACCTCTCCCTTATCTGTATTCTTCGGCGCGTCGGCTTCCTCGTTCTCTGCATCATTTGCGCCGAATCTTTCTAAGATCTCCTTGTACATGGCGTAATTGGGATCATCTTCACTAATTTCGACCTCAGCTAGCTCTTCCTTGGTTGGCTCCGCTACTGCGGTTGAGCTTTCCTCGGGTGCTGGCTCTGGCTTTACCTCTGGTTCTGGTGCTGGATCCACCTGCGACGCGGTTAGGACACTTGATACGATGGTGGAAAGTGAAAGCTCACCTGTGCCTTCTTCTGCTCCTTCTTCTTCGCGCGCCTCATCTGATTCTTGGTCATTTTTGGCGCCATCTTGACTGCGGTGGGCGTACAGCCGTGGTATACTACGTGGTGATTCGATTACGATGCGGATTTCGAAGGCCACCTTACTGGTGATGCGCCAGGAGAAGTGTGAAGGAGAGCGCTGTTTTGCGCGGGTACGAGTAGTTGCACAAAGCTGTCCTGTCTGACTTGAGAAGCGATTGATTTTTGGTTAGCGTGACTAAAGGCGCAATTACCGTTATTCCGAAGGTCGGGCTTGGCGCCGATTGGAACCTCCGCCTGGGCAGCTTCCAGAGTGGTTCAACACCCATGAACGAACGCCTGCCTGCATTTTATAGGTAGCTATGGGAGGTAATCATCAGCTCCACCAACCCACTCGTCCACCCACAGCCATCCCCCACCTTTTGAATATTGAAACACCGTGGATATGGAAAGCGGCAGCAAATAGAAACGGAAGGATTTTTGTTTTCACTAAATATCTGAATTAGCCGAGTTTATGAACCTAGATTTTTTACGTTATCAACTTTAATTCTCCTAGAATTTCATATTCCCCTAGAATTTTATACAACAGTCTCAATTGTTTATTTTAGAGAATTGGAATAATTATGTCTTAAACAGTGCTTCGTTGCCTCTTGTTGTTGTAGGTAGCAGCGTTCGGCATTTGTAATTCCATTCCATTCCAAGACCCCCCTATGTAATATTCCATTCCAAAGGGTGGAATATTTGGAATTCCAGTTGGTATCATCACGTGATCCGCAAAAAATTAGTTCCGATCCGAGAAACCAATAGTAAGCCTAGCCTTACCCTTATACTTAGCACCACATTAGTATTTGAGAATCGTATCTACACCATCAACACTACAACAATAATAGCGCAAAAGAGCCTCAAATACCGGTAATCGCATTTACGCCTCCTATAGTGGCGGCACACGTACTTCTAGACTGTTAGTGTAACGAATACTCAAACTGGCTAACTAAACTTGGCTGGGTGTTCGCTGGTTGGTATGCTATGATAAGAAGAAGACTATCGGGTTGTTCACTTGGAAGTGAACTCGTTACTTGTATCAAAGATGTCAAACTAATATGATAAGATTGATAACTAAGTTGAGCACGAAACTCCTATCTAATGGCAGACGTGCCAGTCTTATATAGAGGACCTTCGTTCTCTGCTAGATCGCGTACATCGCTTTCGTCGCTCGCGACTTGGGCGATACAGGCGATCATGATCACGTGACTCTTCCTATACTAAGAAATCCCTGGATCGCTTAGCTAGCCTAAGCATCCCTATTTGCTATAAGAGATATGATAGTGCTTAACCTGTCAGGGCGCCGCCTGGTCTTCACTCGTCACGTGCTCACACGTGATTCTTGACAGTTAGGTACTCTAAACCCACTCACATTCACCCTGCGCAAAAGAGCCTCTAACACACGCATTTTCGCCTCCTGGACTGGCGGCACAGGTAGTACAAACACTATAAAACCACTTGGATTCACCTTAGTCATGTATAGGAGACGACGATAATTAATAAGGCGTAGGTAAAAATCACAATTTCAGTCCTCACTTTATAACAAATAGAGCTCTCTTATTGGTTGAATAGTGATATATATATCCTTTGGAATTCCAAATTCCAAGGCCTTATCCTTTAGAATATTCCATTCCAAATCAGAGAGCCTTTGGAATATTCCACCTTGGAATGGAATCTTGGAATCCTTGGAATCGTATTCCAAGTGCCGAACGCTGGTAGGTAGTTGTAACGAATACTCAAACTGGCTAACTAAACTTGGCTGGGTGTTCGCTGGTTGGTATGCTATGATAAGAAGAAGACTATCGGGTTGTTCACTTGGAAGTGAACTCGTTACTTGTATCAAAGATGTCAAACTAATATGATAAGATTGATAACTAAGTTGAGCACGAAGCTCCTATCTAATGGCAGACGTGCCAGTCTTATATAGAACCTCCGTTCTCAGAATATTACTACTAAGGGATGTTGGTCGACAACCAACTCTGTCGACCAGGTCGACAGGTCGACGAGTCGACCAGTCGACCATCACGTGACCAACACGTTGGTAAAGGTATACATCCATTATCCAACCAATTAACGGCTCCTGCTTACTTAAGAAAACTCCCTTTGGTTTTCCCAGAACACATAAAGCTCCCAGGCCCATATGTGCTCGGCTTGTCATGACGCCGTCTGGTCTTCACTTGTCACGTGTGCACGTGACTCGTGACAGTAGTGTCTGTAGTTAGTTGGGTGGCCGCCATACAAGTAATAAGCTGCCAAAGATAGGACCAAAAGACATGTTATATTTTCCTTTTGGAGAATTGATGATAATTTGTTTATATTATATCTTTTGCTTTTGATATTGTGGTTTTCGAACAAACAACAAGTACGAGGTAGCTATTGTTAGTGTCTCCAACTGTAGAAGCGTCTCGCTAGATTGAGTGGATTTGTGTAGATATAAACCATAAGCGGCGTCGGACAATGCCTACCTAGGTTTTGTATGTCTATTATATGAACCTTGCTATTGACAAAGGTGCTCAAGTACTTCTTGATGCTGTATAAAAATATCTCAGAATATCAGGTTAAGCATCTTCCCATCCTTTCGAGATTTTTCTGGTCTCCTCCAAACTTTGCTCTACCTATCTTCAGACGAGACTTCGGTGCAGGTGGAATTACCTACTCCGTCTCCGTACTCTCCTCAACTGACTGCCGCCCGCTTCCACCAAACTCCCGCTCCCGAGCCGACGCGAATAGCGTGCTCCGTACTTGGCTTGCTTCTCCACTGTATTCCATGCCATGCAACAGCAACGCAACCAGAACCCAGCCATACAACCTGGAGAGTAACCTCGAGATCTTGAACTCCCGCCTCACCATCCAAACCGCCCCCTTGCCCCCCCGCGATCGCCTCATCCTGTGCCTTTCCCGGCACCGTCTACTACGCGTTCGCATTCACCGTCGACGGCTGGTCTCCATTGATGCGACTCACAGAACCGCCAATTCGAGCTGCGCGGCGCAAGCTTCTATGAGGTCGGCTGGAGGTGTACAAGTTGCTTGGGTTGGCGTGACAGCCGCTTGCGACATGAATAGCCCTTGATTTGGAGATGATAATTGGCACCTTCGACGACGATCGATTCCTTAGTACCGGCGAGTTTTTCAAGGAGATCCCTTTTGATCTCTCTTCACCTGGCGTCACGGAAATCGCGACTCGACCATCGACGCGACACAACGATAACGAGAAGCACTTTCCGTGAATGCGCAGATTACCAGCAGACATTGTCGCATTAATTTCTTCCTGCAACTCCTAATCACAAATATCATCCGCTACCCTCGAGAACCTCGGAATCTGCTCTGGGTCAAACACGACGTTCATGATGGAGATCAAGAAGGCCAAGGCAGGCACTTCAAAGGATACCACTACACTGAGCCTACTCAATGAACAGATCCGCGATCTGAGAGACCATCACCTCCCACATGTAAGCTGTTTGTTGCGCAAGTCGGGGCACCCATTCTAACAAAGAAATTAGACTCCTTATCTACTTGAAGTCATCACAGACTACCCTTACCGAAACGAGTTCCCTCACGAGAATAAAAACACACCGTTCCATTCGTGGGAGGTCAAGCCTCTGCAGTACATGACTCTGATTCAAGACGGCGATCGAGGCATTGCTACTGCGAGAGGGAACTGGGAGGATGAGTTTGCGGGGCCCCCATCCACAAGCGCAGATGCGCGCAGTAATACTCCGACCCCAAACGCCCTCAGGGAAACAAAGAAAGCCTCCGTCAAGTATTCAATCAAAGACTACAAGAGCATGAAGGAAACCGGTGTAAAGCCATCGCCGAAGCCCCTCGCCGCAGATGCGGACCGGAAGCCTAGTCAGTCGAAAAACCTTGGATTGTCTGCCAGTACGCCCATGTCTCGTGTGTCTTCAATGGAAGGTGGTTTGGCCGGAGGGAAACAGAATGGCGCAAATCCAGTGGGACGTGTAGCTCGTACGGAGAAGGGAGCTCGGGAAGATCGGTTAGTCCATGTAATGAATTGTTGCGCGCATCTTGCTAATGCAGGCTCCCTAGAACAAGCGATATATTCTCATCTCGCGCAGAAGCACGAGAACGACCTCTACATAATACCAACGGTCATGTAGACTCACGCGAGTCCCTGCAAAGCAAACCTCATGCCCAAAAGTTACCAAAAACTGATCAGCACTCCTTACCTCCGATCAAACATGGTTTACCTCCTCGTCCACCATCTCCTCGACGCGATAGACAGCCAGCCGATGCCAAGAAGAGACCTCCCGACTCCGCAGCTGTTCCAGCTGAAAAGCGTACGAAGATTGAGCCAATGAAATCTATGTCAAATTCCCTCAATAATTCGTCAAAAAAGCCAGAACCTCGGTCAGATACAAGACCATCGCCACTCAAATCTCAAAGACCAACAGCTCAGGCATCTCCTCTACCAAGAAAATCTCGTCAAAATTCAAAACCCATCGATACAAAACAGGCTTCGAAGTCCCGTTCGGAAAAGCCTAATAACCTCCCACCACTCCTATCGCCATTGCCAGCTGATCTTGATAATGAACCTATATCTCAGTTTTCTTTTGCTTCACACGTAAAAGAACCCAAATCAGGCAGGAACTCTTCTTCAAATACGCCTTCAACCAAATCTAAAGCCCCTAATCGAGATACCATCGTGGTTAAAAGCTCGGCTAATGGATCTTCGCCTTTATCTACACCTCCGGATTCATCATCACCGCCATTCATACTTCCACCCATTCTTTCACCTACCCTTCCCGCGGTCGTTGAGCAAGAGCTACTCCGAATACAACAAAAAGGGACGACATCACTCAATACTGTCGAAGCTCGGCATGAGAAGGTACGACAACCGGACGCCCCTGGCGTGGCCCGTAAGACAGTGAAGTCTAAAGTTGGACACCCTCCGAGGAAACAGCCTGCAGATTTGTCAAGCAAGTTCCAAGAGAGCGAAAGGACTGAGCAGATCTCAGATTCAACTCCAAGTTACGTTGTAAAACTTGAATACAGAATGTCCTCACGGAAACGGATAGAAGAAATATTAAGGTCAAAACCTAAACCGGGATCGGAATTCAGAAAGCCCGAGACAAAGCCTGAGATCAAGAAACCTCAAGTAGTCTATCCCTCAGACTCGGAAGAAGACGTACCTTTGGCATCACTGCAAAAGCAAGCACCTACTGCTCGGAAACGTCCAGTGGAGTCGGTGGGGTCGCAACCACTTGAGCCACCACCAAAACGTAGAGAGATAGAAACGCAGAAACCGAACAACACACCACTCAAACCGGCATTCAAGTCGCCGGCTCCCAGTGCACCCAGCGACAAAAGCCTTCTCGCTACGCCCAAGAGAACTGAAGCTGTCAAAACGGTGGCCATGCGTAGGGTTGACTCGGGCGATGGTCATGCGCGTACTCCCCAGGCAGCACCAGCTAGCACACCAGCAAGTGCTGAGAAGCCTCGTATCAATGGTGATGTCCGACCTATACACAACAGCCCGGAGGCAGAAAGGCTGTTTGCGGAGGAGAAGCGATACCTTGATCACGCCACCAAGCTGAAGCGTCGTATGGATGACATTCTCAAAATCAAGAGCAAAGCACGCGAGATAGTTCCCGAGCAGCAAAGGAAACTCGGATTGTGCGTCGCTTTCGAAGCTCTTGTCTTATACATGCAAAGCTTCGCCTATAACGTGCGACATGCCCGCGCCTTGAATCGCCCACCCACAACATCGCAATGGGAATCCTGTCTCAAGCTTTGGGATTTCATGGAGAAATATAGTCTACAGTGGGTCCCAACGTTTGCACCTCTCAGTTCACGCCTTGGTGCTATCTGTCGGGAGGAGCTGCGACGTTGTGCTATGGATTCTAGGGAGTACACCACGAGGGAGAGTAAGATATGGGAGCTCATCCGGCTCAATGACCAGAAACGAGATCAACTTTGGGCGAGGTCATATGCTACGAAGGGTACACTTGTGGAGCTAGGAGTTGCGGATACGATCGGGCCATGGACCACGATTCCGGATGTGACGAATTTTGCCTTGGAGTTCTTGACGGCTTATTCAAAGAAGGAGAATGCCGGTTGGAAAAAGGAGCCTTTTGGTGGTGTCTGAGTAGTCGTCTTTCTTCTCTCTTTTATTGGGATTGGATGGAAGGTGTTCTTCCGTTCCTTTTTTTTCGTTTGTCTACATGATGAGATATGATGGTACCGGCTGGCTGGATGGGTCGCAGGCACGGGACGGAGAAAGACACAAAGCGCGTACGTTTTTGATTTTTTGATTTTGAGACGAGAGACTTTAAAATACCCAGGACAGATGACTGTTGTGTTTCTTGTGGGGCGGGTGGCGTTCCTTTCCCCCTCTTTTTTTCTTTTTTACCATAGTACGTTGGTTGCGAGAGCGAGAGATAGGGCTCTGGGATTAGGAGCGAACGAGCTCAAGTTTTCTTTTTCTTTTTTCTTCTTTTCTTTCTGTTTGTAAAATATATCTGTACCTGATCTGGTTTAGGTGTCAAGGGCAATGTGACTCGCTGGTTGGGGAATCCAAATGGTTATAGGAGGAATGTTGTTGTTTATAATGAAAGGAAGATGCAAATGCCAAATGCAGAATGATATTAGGGATTCCTGAATAAGAGCTCTTTTTTTTTACGAATTTGAATCTAGATGTTTGTGATGATGTATATTATATATACCTAATACCTGTAAGTTTCATTTCGTGAGCGAACTTTCTGGCAAGAGCCAAAGATTCATATTGATGGAGTAGGTAGGTAACGTAAAGGTACTCTTCTGCTAAATCTTCAGTTCTCTGTTCTCTTCTCTTGCTCTATTCATAGGTAGGTACTATATCACAAGCACGCTAAGCTGGACAAGCTACATGTAAGCTAAGCAAGCGCCATAAAAAGAAAGCGACAACATAATCTCGTAGCAATCCATTCCACGACCGCCAACAACGGGAAAGAAATGGAGCAAGAGAACAAAAGCTCGTTCAAATGCGTGCTATGTATGCGAAAAGCAAGAGCAAAAAAAAGGGGGTTGGAATCTCGCTCTCGGAAAAAATGGGTAATCCGACACATCCCATGCCACAAATCTCGTTAACCACAACCACAACGGAACAGCTATATGCCGTAGCCTCACTCGACAATTCTCCTCCCTTCCGAACTCCACTCAGCGTAGCCGTTGTTCTCTGCTCCAACAATACATCACCCACTTAAACGTTGATCGGGATTCCCATTCCCGGATCACCCACACTCAAAGGTGGTCCAAAGGTAGCAGCAGTACTAGGACCAGACATACCCAAACCATCTCCCATCTCGAACTCACCTTCTTCCTCCGTTTCATCAGGATCGCTACCTCTTTCCGCCTCCCATTTTCTGACTTGCTCTCCAAGCCACGCCGTGGCGTTCTTCTGGTATTTGGCAAGCATACTACCAATCCCGGTGACTTCACTCTGTTCGACTCGTCCAAATCGGTTTTTCTTCACACGTTTGTGGTTTTCTTCATCATTCCAGCAGGAGTGGTCGGAGGAGACGTATATTAGTGAGTTGGTTTTGTACCAGGTTGAGAGACCTGGGTCGGTTTCCGATTTGACAGGACGGAGAGAGCCTGTCACAAAGGACAGAACACAAGGGATACGATGTCTTACTTCTATAATTTAAAATTAGCATTATGATTATAATAGGGTTCGCAACAAGTAGACGTACCTCTTGAAATTAATAGCTGCTTGATGCCTAGATAAGCATCGCCAACACCTAATAGTGCAACCGGTATTGTTGGAAATATCGCGAGATGATTGTCCCACAAGTAACCCAGCAAGTCCTTGGATTGTTGTTGCACATCATCTTCGGTTGGTCTTTGGTGGAAAGGTGTAGTATCGTTTTGTGGTATCTCTTTAGGGAAGTTAACATCTATAACGCCGAAGCCATTTTCTACGGCCCAATCGATGAATGGAAAAATGTCGGTAGGCTAGATAGATTAGTTTTTCGTGCTAGCCTTTTGAACATGAGTAATAAACAACTTACCATCCATGCATTATGTGACAGAACGTTATTAGTCAGACTATCCGCTTGGGCAACTATTTGGGGCCTAAACTTCATTAATACAAAGACCGAGGAGATGGGAGAGAACTTACGGGTCATGAATAATAAGCAAAATTTTCTTGGCATATGCAATCTTGGGAGTCACCAAAACCTGGTTTTCAAAGACCTTATTCAACCTATTTCGCAATACAGGTACCACAGCCATATTATGCTTCCTGCATAATTCGTTCTTTTCCCAGGCTCTCACAACGGCACTCAACCTCTCAGCCTTTCGGGCCTCGAGATCCTGAACTTGGACAATACCAGGTCTCATACACTTCCAATAGGGACTAAGGACAAACCGCACACTGTCCAGATCCCTACCTGCCTTAGCGTTGCATGCAGGAACTGCTAAGCGTTGGGCGGGCTCTCCCATCAGCGTCTGGGCTACCGCCAAAGCGGATCTCGATATCGCGTCCAGACTGTAACCACCTTCTAGACACACTACAACTTTGCCGCCAGCTAACGACATCAACATGTGTGTCATTTGCGAGTAACACTCTGGCGAGACAAAACAGCCTCCCAGCTCGTCTCCAGCAGCTGCATCAAAGCCAGCAGATATAATAACGAGATCTGGATCGAATTCTTGTGCCACTGGCATGACTATCTTCTGAAAGGCGGCCATATATTCTCCATCTCCCATACCCTGTGCGTGCCAACCAATGTTAATATTATACCCGGCGCCAGGGCCAAACCCAACGTTTGGTATTCCTCCATCAGGGATTCCCTCCATATCCGGCTTTCCAGGGTAGAAATTGCCATCTTGGTATACATGAATTGAAATGTACAAGACATTTGGATCTTCATAAAAGATGTTCTGTACTCCGTTGCCATGATGAACGTCCCAATCAAGAATAAGGACTTTTCTGCATGTTTCCGGATAGTCCTTCATGCATACTTTGGCTGCAACCGGGACGTTGTTGAAGATGCAAAATCCCATCGACTCATTGTTCTCTGCATGATGACCAGGCGGTCGAATGATCGCGATAGCGTTTTTCACTTCGCCCTTAACAACACTCTTGCAGGATTCGATAGCACCTCCCGCAGCAATCTTGGCTGCGTAATTCGTAAGGCTGCTTACGTATAATGATTTTCGGCCTTCATCAAATGTCATGGTCATGGCGCGAAGCTCGGAGGTGGTTTTCGTCGCCAGATCTTCGACCCATTCGTAGTGAGAAGAGGTGTGCGCTAGACAAATCTCCTCCCTCGTCGCTTCTCTGGCTGTAATACGCCACATATATTTGGTAGGCGCCTCGCGTAATATGATTCCAAGTTCCTCATCACTTCCTCCATAGATCAAGCCTGCTTCCCTAAAAGCATTCATAATCGCTTCTATACGACGTGGATCTTCCGGGTGATGTACATTATCGGAATAATCTGCGTTTGCATGATATTTCATCCGATCGTCGTAACAACAACCTGTTGGTAGGTATGATCTTTCGAGAAACGGTACTGTGTCTTCAATTTCTTCCTCTTGCGACTTAGATGATTCACTCTTCGCTTCTCGATGAGGCTGATTGGGTGAGTTCTCTTGGTTAGTGTAGGGATGCGATTGCAATTCTCGAGGATCAAGGTACCCGCCGTTCACAAGATGGCCATTGGTTTCGTAAGCAGCCTCATTTTCCCCCATAATGGTATCTACTGCACTGCTTTGCAAAGCAGTAGATGTAAAAGGGGGTTCCATGGTTGCTTTCGCGGCTAAAGAAGAACGAAGAGATGAAACGTGAAATGACAAGGTAAATATTGATGAAAGTGAGTGCCGTGAAAGTGAGTGCCGTGAAAGTGAAGTGCCGTAGAAGTGAAGTGTTCTTCTTGAGATGTGTCGTCACCACTATCTTGTGGTCAAGGCAAATGAATGTCTAAAAAGATTTGTGAGACTGCGGTCTTATGAAGAACAAACGACTAAGAACTTGGCTAAACCGATATAGGAGAAGAGAAAGATGGCCTCAGGATTTCCCGGCAATAACCAAAATAAACGGTGATGACGCTACTAGCTTCACTGAGGCCTTGGGTAGAAAGCAAAAGGACGAAGAAACAGTAGAAGACGGCCAGGGGGACTCCGCCGAGAAAGTACAAGAGCGATGAAGATGGAGAAGTATCAGGTGACAAAGGATGGCCGATGGCAGAGGTGCATTGCCAGTAAAATGCGAAGCAACAAAGCAAGGGCGAAGCAGCTATAGAGGAATTGTTCTCATTGTGTGATAACAAAGAGCAGGAGACGCGTAAAGGGAGGGCTCTTTGAGAAGTCAATGAATGGTATACACTAACCTTGATTTCCTCTGTTCTCCAAACAGACGCGCAGATGCGCCCCTACCCTGCGCGCCCTCACGATTGTTCGACCCAAGTCCAAATCAGGTTCAAGTTTCGCTCATCAGTCGTTATCGCAAAAGCATACCGAGGAGATGCACCTGTTTACACAAAAAAAAGGATGGACAGGACGCTTTGGTGTGGTCGAGTGGTTCTGGTGTAAGTAAGAGATGGAAGCTTGAGACAAGAGACCCAGATTGACAAGGTGAAGGGTCGGCGCACGTCCCTTGTATAAAAATGGACCCATTGCCTTACATAAGCAAGGGTGGTTAAGCGGAATCCAGCCAATCAGAGCCAGAGGTACGACGTCACGTGAATGGTATTATTGCTTTAAGTCCAATCACTTGGGTAATCCGCGTTTTTACAAGCTCAGGTAGGTATATACAGAGAAAAACTATAAAACTCTCCAAAAATCTAATCAACAATTAAGCTGAAATAGTTAGTCTAACAAGCTATTTAATAAGCTAATTAATTCAAAAGTTTAGAACAATAAAAGAATATCTACTACCTACTTCAAATACCTACCTACCTACTAATCAGTTCGAAATATATACTAGTAATTTTCAATGATTCCTATATTACTAGTGTCTTAACGACAATAGATAAGTAATTGGGTCCTTCTCAAGGCTAGCGGGGTTAACAATCGCTAGAACAGATTCATTTGTTACAAAGCAGTCACCACCACGTAGGAATACATGAGCGCAAGAATCATAATTGGCAATAACTATTAACAATAGTACCCATTGCCCTGTGGAGAAGAATGGTCGTAGAGAACTCTTTGCTATTGGCGTATCTTAATTCATACAATTTTATTACACTACTTAGATTATGAAAAGGGATCTGGAAATCCTAGAACGATCAGAGTAGTTGTTGTCCTGAAGTATATGAAATGATTGAATATACTTATTCAACTTGCGCTAATGAGAAGAAAAAGAAAATGTCATTCTTTCTGTCCATTAGGGGCCTACTAGGATCTTGTTACCAAGTTCTTTAAAAGTTATTTGGAGCTTTAGATTTCAGAACACAAAAGGAAGAAAGCATGTATACACCATTCATTTCATGAGTTGAGGGCTTCTATTCATATCATAAGGTTTTTATGTCCCATCATTCGTCTGCTAATGCTAAAAAGCATCATGCCCAAGATTTTCTCATGTACCCATTACAGTTTGCCTTTTAGAACATCTCTGTCGGGAAGAAAAGAGCAATCAGAAACGATGCTCAGAGGTTCACAAGTTTTAAGAATTGAGTGAAATCCTACTTGGCACCGGCATCAACCTTTGCAATGTAGCTGAGAAGGTCGAGGACACGGCGAGAGTAACCCCACTCGTTGTCGTACCAAGATACGAGTTTGACAAAGTTGTCATTGAGAGAGATACCAGCCTTGGCGTCAAAGATGGAGGAGTGGTTGTCACCGCACATATCAGTGGAGACGATGTCATCCTCAGTGTATGCAAGTATACCTGCAAACACGATTAGCTTGGAAGTCTTGCAATGATTTTTGTAACATACCCTTGAGAGGTCCATCGGCGGCCTTCTTGATAACAGCCTTGATCTGATCGTAAGAAGCACCCTTCTCGATGCGGACGGTCAAATCAACAACGGAAACGTTGGAGGTTGGTACACGCATGGACATTCCAGTGAGCTTTCCGTTGAGCTCTGGGATAACCTTTCCGACAGCCTTGGCGGCACCAGTGCTGCTAGGAATGATGTTCTGGGCAGCGGTACGACCTCCACGCCAGTCCTTAGCTGAAGGACCATCAACGGTCTTCTGGGTAGCAGTATATGAGTGGATTGTGGTCATGAGACCCTCAATGATGGTGAACTCATCGTTGATGACCTTGGCCAAAGGAGCAAGGCAGTTGGTTGTGCATGATGCGTTCGAAATGACCTCCACATCGGATTTGTAGGTCTTCTCATTGACACCCATCACGTACATAGGAGCATCGGCAGAAGGAGCGGAGATGACAACCTTCTTAGCACCTCCCTTCAAGTGAGCCTTGGCCTTCTCAGTGGTGGTGAAGACACCGGTAGACTCGACAATGTAGTATGCACCGGTCTCGCTCCATGGGATAGCTCCTGGGTCTCTCTCGGTGTAGAATTTGACGACCTTGTCATTAACTTTCAATCCATCGGCGACAACCTCGATTGTGCCCTTGAATTGACCGTGGGTGGAGTCATATTTCAGCATGTATGCCTGTGGTAGGTTTGTTAGTATCGGGTGGATTCCTTTGTGCGAAGCCAATAGCGGGGAAACTTACAGCGTATTTTGGCTCGATGAAGGGATCGTTGACAGCAACAATCTCAATGTCATCAAGCTCGACGGCATTGCGGAAGAGGATACGACCGATACGACCGAAGCCGTTGATTCCAATCTTAGTAGGAGCCATGGTTCTGTGGTTGTGGTTGTGGTTAGAATGGTGTTGCGTTTCGATGTCCGTGGGCGGTAGCTGGTAGAGGAAGCTTTGGAGGGGTAATGGAGACGCAGAAAACAGAAGATGCGAGGCGCGAGAGAGGAAGATGGGATGGAGATGGGAATGGGAGATGGGAGATGGAATGCTTTATACGTACTGTTTTGTGAAAGGAGAAGAGGTTGTTTGATGATGAGTTGGTGATGTTCGGAGGGGAAGGAGAGAAGATTGGGAGGAGGAAAGAGTTTGGAGGAGGTGGGGTGCTGAGCGACTAATCGACTAATCTACCCCTGCGTAAGTTGCGTTGCCCTCCAAGGTGCCAGTGCCAGTCAGTGCCAGTGCTCCGTGCCCACGCCAGTAAACGAGGGGCAATCCTTCACCCCACGGGTCCAAAAGCAACGCAGCGGACAGCTCTGACGGGAAAGGCATTTCTGGTGAAGGCAGCACCGGCAGCATTACCAGTATGAGGGGCAGACGATTTGGCCACCAGGGTTAATATGACGGCAGCGATTGAAAATCTCGCAGTTTCTGCGTCCATTCTTTTGACATCGGTGGCTGCCGTACTCGCTCTGCTTATTATGTATTACCCAGTATTACTTAGCATTTGACTCATCTTCTTTTCTCTTGATGTCGGCCACCGATGAAAAGACCTCATGTATCCAACAACACAGTGGCAGACTTGAGGAATTTACAATCTATGAGTACGCACTGTATCGGTGAGCTCATCTCATCCAATGCAACCACCAGCATAGTCCTTGGCTAGGCGAGGTTTTATTGACCCCAGCATCCACCTCTCCCTGATACCAACAATGGACCCAAAACTCACACTATCTCGACATAAGATCAGGGAGTGAGTGGCTATGATTTCCAATAATGAGCAACAAGCGGTTACCTGCCTTCTTCCTTCGCAGCCTCCGAAGTCGTCTCGTCAATCTCCAACGCCACCCCACCAGCTCCATACACGTGTTGCTCAAGAATTTCCTGATTGCATGGTATCGAGTTTATTCTCCATTCGCATTGTATGAGCTCGACCTCCTGCAGTAGTCTTGGTGTTTGAATTTGGCCAAGATGTTCTAGTGCAAACTCGATTTCACGCCAACCGGGTGTTTGTTGCTTGACAAATATTATGCGCCGGCCGATATCTCGCATTTTCTTTTTCTGATAACGCCCCACGCCTCATCCAAGACCATCTACTTCATACACCTTACAGGAGCTGATATCGTTTGGAGTTTCAAACATCAATTGACCACCTAGATCTCCCATTTGAACGTCATTGAGGTCTTTATGATAGCTGGTATTGGCATCATGCAGGTTGATTACCCACGGTCATAACGATTTCACGCCCTGCCGTTCGCGGAGTAGCTTATGTCCAAGCCAAAATTCTTATGTCTCTTCTCTTTTTCTTTATCGCAACCTTACTCGTGTCCATGGACACCCTCAAACATATGATGAGCTGTCTCTATTCTATCCGGAGAATTAAACAAGCAGGGGGACAACGTCATCGGTAGTCTCGAATTCAGTTCTACCTTAGGTATCCATTTCAAAGGTCTATAAATCACATGACTTGCCGCCATGTCTTAAATGGCGATGGAGTGAGACGTACTCAAGGAATGTATTTATGTGGAGTTGGTTTCGCGCTCATGCGTAAAAACGGTCTTGTGGTTGACTACCTATGAACTCAGCTTCCCCGGGTCGCTTACCTAGGTAGGTAGTATCCATATTAATAAATAGACTTCAAACCCCCAGCTTAACATTCGAACAGCAGCCACATGCTTGATTACCATCAAGTTGCATCAAAGTACAATAAATTCGCATTGATCGAAATCCATACACATACATAGGTAACCAGTAAGGTCAAGTTCAGATGAGTGATATAGGTAATCAGATACCTCGATATATCGTGTATCAAAACTTAGCTAGCACCAGCTAGTAAGAATCATCGCTTGAATTGGCAAAGCGAAACAACAAAAGCCGTTTCCTGCCACGGTCAAAGTCCATGACGAAGCCAGATGGTACGAAACAACTAAATTATGCTACATGAACGCAGTAAAGAAGAAGGTGTTGGTTTGTTTGGTACAACGTAAGAAAATGTTATTTGGGAAAAAGGTTGTAATGGTCGCAACCTAACTGGCTACAGAGATCTCTACCATCTCTACCGGGTTCCTGGCAGCTGGTTCAGCCACACAGTATTTAACGCAAATGAGCTCAGTACCTATATCTGTAGCTCGCATGCAGAAAGTCGTCCTGGCTATCTCGCAAATACACTCATTCTCAAGGCGTACTTTGATCACGAATGCTTCAAGTATCAACTTGAATATACAATTGCAAATCCATTTGAGTCGTGAATAGGCAGGTTGCGATGGATGTGATGGTCCCCTCCACGCTCCACGTGATCTGTTCTAAAATATTCGGAAAACTAACCTTGATTCCGACTTCCTCCTTGAACGGCCCAAACCACCAGATTACCAGCCCACCATCGTCGCAGCCTATCCACTTCGGAGTTCGATCCAACTCCCAGCGAAATCCATTGACCCTCCCCCCTCTTTTGTACCATATCACACTCCTTCGCCATGTTCCGCAATTCGTTAATGCGAAGCTCGCGAACCATCTTACGATCGCCCGTCGCCGTCCAGCAAAGATGTGCCCACGCGATTTCAAACCCAGAACTGGCACAAATCGAGAAGAGATGGGAGACCATGCCACCACAAGAGCAGGCCGAGTTGTGGATGTCTTTGAGGGATAGAATGAAGGCTCCTTGGGCTGAGCTGACGACACAAGAGAAGAAAGCATGTACGTTCAACCCTCCACATAGCTACAACACGACACACAAAGCTCAGGCAGAGCTTCAAAATCTCTCGATTGGTTTATGCGAGGTCCGAGGAGGACTATTTTTCATCCATTGACCCCACTTCGGGCATAATATCAGACAGACCATAGAAGTCAATAGATGAAAGAAGCTAATTTCCTTGCGTCTTCTTAGCATACTACATTGCCTTTGGCGACCATGGCCCACGTGCTCTCACTCCCCCAGGAGAGGGTATGCAAGTCGCTGGTATGGTCGCACTCGGTGTTGCTGCCAGTGCCGTACTCTTCGCAATTATCCGTTATTTCGGAGGAGAAGGACCATCAACAATGAACAAGGAGTACCAAGAGGCAACCAACGAGTATCTCAAGGTACGTTACAAACTTCTCTGCGATTTTTGGGTGTTGCTAGCATGGAGCTATATTTGGATTCCGGATATATGGAATTGGCCATGGCGTGTTTGGTGAAGGTGGCCATTAAAAAGGGAGGAATAAGAAAGCATAGCGAAGGGCAAAAACATCTATACACGAAAAGTCAAGCTAATATATCCACTCGCAGGCACAAAACTCGGAACCTATCACTGGTATCTCCTCCGAAGGATACTCTGGCAAGGGCCAAGTCCAAAGCGCACCAAAGAAAAACTAAATCCTACAACGAACTCCGCTCACTTTCTCCGCGACCTAATCCCGAGCGTTGCCTAAATCTATTTTCATTTGTTTTCCTGCGGTAGAAGGGGTGGTTCGATGTGCATATATGGGCTGGAGCTTGGAGACTTTTACAAAAAAAGTGGCAATCACAGAAGTGGGCTGAACTGTGGTTAACGGTGGGGAAGAGAGAAGACACCTGTACAAAGATCAATGCTACGTGCTGATGTTTTCGTTGGAGAATAGAGAATTGAATCCATGATCAAAGTTGTACCTCGGTTTCCTCGCTTCGACTTCATGACGGGTTTTTCTTTGGGGCAAACACTTGGTAACATAAAGCTGCAGTTTGCGGCAGTTTTCATGAGGTCGAGAATTGTACCACAAACGTCTGGCCACGGCCCGATAACTGTGACAGATATTGGTTTCCCTAGTCAGGTTGAAGCAATATAAATGGGGTTCTCAATGACTCTGTATTTGAGGGTAGGGTAGATTCATATCCGAAATGCAAAATGTAACAATGAAAACTATCAGAGCTCTTCCGGACGAGCAGTGATCCTGTTATTCCTTACTCTTTGTCACTCCACACTTCTCTACATCTCTCGACGAGTCGCAAGCATGTATGATTCTATCGAAACTCGCTTTTCGTACAGGTCATGTCTTGGAACTGCGCTTCAAAGTCTCATTCCACGACTACCTACCTACACTTTCTGAGATTCACATCTATCTTATTCTATACTTTGACTATGATAAAAAAGAATTATGATTACTCTTCCAACCTTCCCTCTAAAACATAGGTACAGTAGTCTTCTCACCCCTACAGTCCTACTCCCCATTACGAGTACGGCATACAGTACCAGATAAAAGCTTATCTGTCCATCAATATCCATCCCGGCAGCACCCTATTCATGACAAGCCCTCGAATAAGCACTCGCATCACTGGACGAATAGATGTAAACTATGTAAGTCGGCTGGAGAGAGTAGATAAATAAGTGACTACACACGATGGCCGTGAAGCTAGTCTAGAGAAAGTTCATTCAGCTGTGTTTGAACTAGAACTTGTCAGATCATTAGGTAGTGAGGCCTTCGAAAAACGGTTCTTATAAACGAACTAAATGAATCATCTATCCTTTCCCCTACAATACCTCCTCCGCACTCTCATCATTACTCCAACAAATGAATGGGTACAAGAACCTATCCACGCTTCCATAACATCCACCGCACTACACAGAATCTTCCACCCCTCCATCCAAAGACTTCACCCAAAATAATCAAGAACCAATCACCAGTTATCCCACTTTACCACAGCACCAAAATCTATCAAGGACTTTAAAAGAGACAATTACTTATTCTAAATCAAATACAATCAATCAATCAATCAACCAGGACAAGACATCTCGACAAAGAACACCCCCTCCATCAATCATAGCACAACAGTTTCCACATCATCCAAAGTCCCCATATCCCATATATCGTATAATAACCCAAGAAAACATCCCAACCACCCATCCAACGTAAGAAGAGTATTCGCTTGATAGTCAACACAAACCACTTGAGAAAAAAAGCGAAGAAATCCTAACATGAAAAGGGGAACCTAGATATGTATCGACTCCTTATGACTGGAAATCCCAGCACTGCTGAGAGCCAAGTACCGGTCGATAGTGTTGTGAATGCTACAGGAAATTCAGAAAGAAAATGGTTTCATAAAATCTTTACTCGAGATCAAGGGGAGAAGGATGGCTTAGGTGTATGGGCAGATGCACACCACTAGGCTCAAGGAAGTGGAACTGCTGTATATATGGGAAAGAGGTGAAAATCATACACCCGTATAATTTCAATAATCGAATCTCATTGCCTGCCATTCATTCTATTTATTACAATCTTCATCTTCTCCCCCGAAGTTACAGTATCATACAATAGGAAAGGAAAAGAAAAAAAATTGATTCTGCTAAAAACGCACCACGGCCTACTCTACATTTTCGGGAAGAAAAAGGAAATCGAAAGAAGGAAATGACTATCAAGGAGGCATTAAACTTCATCCAGTCAACTTCATTGAAGAGCATAAGAAAACTCTGATAAATTGAAGACCTGACATTGATGATCAAAGCTCCCTGCTAAACAAATTGCTCGAAGAAACCAGCCGACGCCTTGTCTCCTGGAAGATATTAACACATGGAAGAAAAAAAGTGACTGGAAGTGCTGCAATCGCAACCATCCGAGGAGTTTTTGCGGCTTTTACTGCAGACCTGCCAGAATTTACTGCTCGTCATTCTCCCAACTTTTCGTAGCGCACCCATATGAAGTACAAGGAAAGAGATCGAACAGCAAACTTTCAAAATACAATAAGGAATCGAATCAAGAACGCCTTCAGCGTTAGTGTCCGCACCTGCAAGTCCAACAAAGCAAACAGATCGCGCGCTGAATCATATATCTGAGGCCGAAGAAGTGATGAATGACGAACGAAGTGAAGTACCGAAACTGAGACGTCGCAAATTAAACCCACCACTGAAATAGGTTGAAAGAAACTTGAAGGAACACCGAGGACTTCAGTTGTCGCCGTAATTCAAGTTCTCAGTGTAGCCGTTTTCTTCGCCATTGTATTCAAGGCCATGATCATCGCCACTCTTTGCACTGGCAGTCTGGTCTGGCATTAACCCTTTCTCCTTGAGGTACTTGATTGACTTCAAGATGGTCAGATCATCCTTGGCAGTGTCGTTGAGAATCAGACGCTGAGCAAGAGTCATCTTGCCTCCATTTGCCTCCTTGTCTCGTATTGCTTGATTACGAACCTCGACATCGTGTACGAAACGACACTTGCCCTTCTTGCCGCAGGTACCCCCGGTCGAAAAATACTTGCAATGTCGCTGAAGCTGTGCTTTTGGTGGGGGTGGAACACGCATAGGACCACCGTTTCGAGATGACATATTTTCTGGTGCTGAGCCCGATGAATCTCCACTTGAGCTATCAGAATCATCATCGCTTGCCTGTCCACGGTCATCATCGCCCTCGTCGCCATTCTCACGTTTGCGCTTAGCACCCGGCTGGCTGCGCTCAAGTCTCTCAACTTCGAGCTTAAGCTGTCTAAGCTTTTCCGCCTTTCTCTGTTCTTTTCTCTGCTGTCGCTCGAGTTTGGTCTCGCCCTCTTCTTTCTTGATATGGACCTCTTCTTTTTTGACATGGGTTTCTCGCTCTTGTTTGATTTGTTTGCCGCCGCCACTGTTGCGACCTTGCTCACGGCGCTGGCGAAGCTCTTCTGCAGCAGCCTCTCTACGAGCTTTCGTAGGAAATCGGGCTCTGCGCTCCGCAAGCCACGCTTCAAGATCAGCCGGAAGCCTATGCAATGTTAGTTACACGGACTAGAAGAACTAATCTTCCAATCATATAAAAAAGAGAAAAACGTACTGTGGGGTATCTGGACCAAGCAAAGTTACAAGACGAGCTTCTTCATCAACCTCGTCGTTTTCTTCCTCACTCTCATCATGATCAGCACCATTTGGTGTGAGGCCGAGAGTATTGGTAGTTCTACGCTTCTTCTTCTTCTTGCCATTCGGCTCGGAACTATGAGATTTATGGAAGTTTTCAGAAGAAGCTCGGTGGCCATGGCCATTGCTAGAATGACGATGGTCGCGACCGCGAAAAGAAAATTCACCACGATTTCTACCTCCACCACCTCTGTTGTGATTGTTCATGTTTCCTCCCCGACCACGCTGAGGGCCAGAATTGAAGGGATTGGGGTCAAGTGGTGGGCGCTGCCCGCTGAAATTCTGAGGAGGGTAACTTTGATACGGTTGATTGAATGGAACGGGAGGGCTTTGGTGAGTTTGAAAAGGAAGGGGAAAGCCATTGCTCGCTTGAGGCACATGGTTTCCTCTATCATTATCAAATCCCATTCGGATTGGGGGGCCCATCAAAGGAGGTTCAGGACCACCGCGACCACTAAAACCTCCACGACCGGCATTGCCACGGCCGCGATTGTTAAATTGTGGCGGAGTATGTTGAGGTGGAGCAGACCACTGCTGAGGAGCCTGTTGATTATGTGGCACACTGTGACCATAAGGTGGCTGCTGAGGATTTTGAAATTGTGGAGTTTGCTGCGGACCATACTGTGGTGGTTGACTATAAGCTTGAGGAGCAAAATTGGGATGATAATTTTGTGCAGACAAAGGAGCTGGAACTGGGGCATGCTGTTGCATATGAGGTGGCTGGGGGTGATGCTGCTGTGGATGTTGGGGGCCATGGTGTTGAGGTTGTTGAGGACCATGTTGCGAGGGTCCGTGGTGTTGTGCATGTTGGTCGTTTTGTTGTTGTTGCCATTGGGGTCCTCCATAGCCCCCCTGATGCTGAGCAGGAGGTGCTTGGGGTCCTATGCTAACGTGTACGTACGACGATGATTGTTGAGGGGGGCCATTGTAACCAGATTGCGGACCCTGTTGATGATTCTGAGGGCCTTGATTCTGCGAAGGTCCATTGTAGCCATTTTGAGGATGACCATATGGAGTCGCATGTAAATCACCTCGACCTCCCTGGCTGCCACCTCTTCCGCCTCGAGGCGCGAAACCTCCGCGTTGGGGTTGCTGGTATTGCGGAGGTTGCGGAAAGCCATATTGATGCTGCTGAGGCTGCTGATTCGGAGAAGGGCCTGGGGGAGGTGGTGGTGGTGGAAAGTTGTATTGCTGGGCTCCCGACATCGCGTCGGACTGTGGTTGCTGCTGAACTGGAGTGGTTTTCAGTGTAGTTCTCAGGCGATGGCCTGTAGTTGCCGTTGAGGTTGGTTTCTGATTATGAGTAGCGCTGTGGAGATTCTTGAGGTGTTCGTAATGAGCGCTAAAGTCTGTAACAAAAAGCAATGAATGTGTTAACGGGTTTCCTGAACCATGGGAAGGGAGAAGCGATGAGGAGGTGAATAGGAGATTGCAGGAGTTGCAGCTGTGAGCTTGGAGTGAGGAAAAGTGGAGACCTGAGGACATAATAAGACATACCAGGCATTTCACCGACCATCCGACTATCGTATTGGCCAGGACGGGTAGATCAGTCAGCGTGACTAGGGACTTGGTGACTTGAGGCTTGGCTGATCCGCCGCTGTCGAGAACTTTTTGTAGATTAAGCTAAAGTTATCGCTATCGTTATCGCACAGTCAAGCTCAGTAGTTTAGACTTGAATGCTGTGGGTTGTCCAGTCCTAAGATTGTGCTCACAACAGGTGGTGCAAAAGCCAGCAAGATCATAGGTCTCTCATAAAAAGCCTTGCTCTTTGGAGATCCGATCTTGGACCAGCGGACGTACACTCCGTGAATGATATATCTTTTAAGGTTGGGTTGAACGTAGCTATCAGAACTTCCTGGCAGCTGACCACGACCACTTGGGAGACCAGGCCTGTGCTGTGCAACTGTGCATGCAGTGGCTCAGAATCTGTATAGCGTCTGGATACAGGTGCTAGAAGAAAAGTGCGAAATCCACGGAAGTTGGGGTGGTCCGTTTGGTGGTTGTGTTGAGGGAGAAGGTGTATGAGAAAGGAATCTTGAAGTCTTGACCAGAGAGGCTGAAGTGGTCTGACCTCAAGGCAACAAGGCAACCTTCCTACACTAAACTAGGCTAAGCGAACGGTACTAGCAAGCTCGGACTGTCAACCTAGTGGCCATTGTGTGGGTGAAGTTCTCCTTCATACAACAGGTATTCAAACATCTACCTGAAAATCCAGTCACCTACACCTAGTTCCACACAGGTACCAAGAAATACTAAAGAGCTTCCAGTCGTGAAAGCCTGCAAAGAAAGGAACAAAATGTTCATCCTTGTGAGTCAAGTGCGCGTCTTTTTGTGGAATTTCAATCCTGACATAATACTAGACCAAGATCGCGGACCTGGTTCAAATTGAGCCCCAGGATTTTGACAAGCATGCGTCACTGGCCATAGAAAACAACATCAATGCAAAATATGCAAATAGAGTCATCCAGAAGATCGGACTCTGCATATGTATATATGACCTTTTGTCTTCCTCAGAGGGATTGATTGGTCATGGCACTGGACTTGTCAATGTCAATGGTATGTTACGCCCCCTTGGTTGTATCTTCTCTCAGGCATCTCTTCAGGATTGCTCCCCCAACCAAATATCCCCTCCTCTAAATTGCTAGGCTCTCTTCTAGAAAGGCTTTGACCTTCATACTCCAGTTCAATTCCTCATATAAATACCTATGCTAACACTTTTGGCAGTCGAGTTCCGTATGGTAGTCTTCCGACCTTTCAAACATGAAGTAATGTTAGGAAAAATCAGTAGTGCAACCAAAGACGGAATCAACAGTACGTCTTCTCTGAGCGGACTCATATCCGACCAGTTCAATTCTCCTCGATACTTCAAGGGCACGCTAACAGATACCAGTACAAACAGATTTCTTCAAAGATATCTTCGTTCCAGTAGAAAACCTCCCAGAAGGAGCAATGTTGTAAGCAGCCCATACGTCCCCTTCTATGGTCCACCACTAAAACCTCTCCAGCAACACAGCAGAACAATGTTTCATCTGGAATACAGGAGAGGACACACTCTACTACGATAACCACGAAATTGTCCGCTTCCGCGTTGTAAATGAGGTCTGGACGGATCAAGCGCCCACGAAAGCTACTGGTGACGGTGAAGAGATTGTCAAGAAGAGTCCTTATGGTATTATTGCTTCGATGGAGGATTCTGGTATGGGACCTTGTCTTTGGTGGGATGATGAGAGTGGGGAGGATGCGCAGATGTCTGGGTAGATGAGCATCGTGATGGGTGGGTATTGCTGCTGGAGTTTGGGAATAGTCAAAAGTTTACGGGTGGTTGTGGATATGGATGAGGATCTTGTACTTTGGTTGCTAGATCTGGGGCAAAATGAGTTATAGAAATGCCAATAGATGAGAGGACTTATACTTCCTAGGTCGTACTTTTTGACTCGCAGGTATCTAGGAGTCTAAGTCCGCAATTCTTAAACGGCAAATCGAGCCTGAGAACCAAGTTTCATTGCCTCCATGTACTTAAGGTACGAATCTTCATTCGAAATCTCTCTTACTCTGTCCCTCGCAGTATCCAAGCTTGGTTTCCCACCTGGGTACACAGATAAATTTAACTGTATACCCACATATCTCGAGATATATGTAGTCTTTATAGCCAAAAACTAAGAAGAGGAAATGCCAAGTGGTATTCCTCATGTACAAAATCCCCATCATATCCAAACGAATAAAAGAGCAGTCGATACTGCCAAATTGCCGCGAGGCAAACAAGTCCCTCCAAGGATGACCAAAATACTACCAGTAGAGACCTCAAGCTCAAATCGTTCCTCGAAGATAGGGCAAATACATATTTGTCATTTCCTTCATGCAAAGTGTGGAATGCCAATGATTAACACCATCACTCGCAAAGTTCTTGCCGTCGAAACCTCCTTTCCTGTCGTTTGTCAACTTTCGTACTCTTACCATATACATTGGAATAGATACCGATGACCCTTCTTACTGTGATGAACCGCCTTGCCGAAACAGCTTCACTTTGGTTTTCATCGATTTTGCCGGTTGTACCTAAAGGTTCGTTCTCGCTGGTCTCTTCATCGGCAGTCTTTTTATCTGTCTTTCCCCATTCCGGAGTGGCTTTCTTCAGAGGAGCCTTGCTGGCATTCGCCATGTTTTTTCCCGTCTTTTTCGTAGGTCCTTTCCCAACGACGTTCTTAGGCGTGGTAGGCAATTCCTCGCTCGGAGTATCGGTTCCCTCTTCACTTGCGTATTCGGCCAACATCTCGTTTGTTGCAGCCTCATGGCCTGCTCCCTTTGCAACGTCTTCCTACTTAGGTTCTAGACGCTCTGTTTCCTTAGACCACTGCTTTAGGTCTGCCGCCCAATCCTTCTTCTCATCACCAAACCCTGTGTTATCAGAGCTCCCCACGTTATCCGCAGGGTTATAATTCAAGTCCCCTTCCAGACTCTCATCCATGCCGACTCTGTCTGTGAGCTTTCCGCCTTCTGCCGCCTGGGGTTCGCAGCTCCGAAACGTCTCCTTACGAAAAGCCTCGAGATCGAACTTAGCTTTTGACAACTTCCGGATCACCATAGTTTTCGGCTTGTAGTCATCCGTCTTGTGGTTTACGAATTGATACTTGCCATGGTATATCGTCTGTAATACCACACCACTTTTCTGCAATTTCAGGTTCTCATTCCGTTTTCTTTTTTCTTTCTTTCTTTTTTTTTGGTTTTGTGGTAACGATCTACCGGCAGAGTTTGTGCTACGTTATTATTTCAACAGCATCTAACTATCTTGTTGAGAGATTTTGGAAGAGGATAGTTTGCGGTGCTTGATTTCTATTTATTCTTAGGGGAATGAGCTGTTGTGATAGACCTTCGACCTCTGAAAATATGGAATCTAACAAGGAGAATTACCTTGTAGCAATACGAAGCTCTCTTCATCAACTTTAGTTTATTTGGTGAGGAGCTGAATACCAAGTTCTCTCAATCAACTTTGTTTATTTGCTAAGGAGCTGAATCAAGGGAGCTAGTTCGTCCTTCGATATAGCCATGAGATATCTCAACATTCCGCAAGTTGGAAACTTGGATAAAGTTACAGGTGGAAATTAAGGAAAGTCTTCCTTACTACGAATAGATTGCAATTCACAGTATAACAACCAAGCAGACAGAGAGTTGAGTTTCGAAATCTTCTTTTCGTAGATATAAACTCAATATCGAGCGCCACTGAAGAATGGAATATTGAGGAGGTCGACGTCCCTTGATTTAATCACCTCAATACACAACTTCATCCAACGTCTCAAATGGCATGATATCAGAAAAAGTCCTTCATGGTTACCCACTACAGTCTACTCACCGAGACTGATCTTATCATGAACAGCTAGCCAACAGAATTTGGACCGCATGTATTCGCTTCACATCTATTCAAGTCCAATCCCAATCACGCTCACCCATTTCGACAAGTCCAACGTTAGATACCAGGTCAACATCTCATTTCTTTGAGTACCGAACCACCATTAAGTGTTTGACCTAAATAGACACTTAGCACACTTGTAGTCCGATATAAGAATTATATCTATTCCCCAAAACAACTAGGAGACCGTTCAGCTTAATTTCCCCTTCCTTGGAGTTTGAATACATTCATCGAGCTATACGAACAGATCTGATCACAAAATCCCTTCTTCAACATGTTCAGTCTATAAAGATTGGTGCATTTCAGCCTTAAGCCATGACCGCTTTGTGATTATGGATCATCACAGAGTTAGAGAAGACGCGAAAGACGATGTTGCCAACTTTGACAGATCTAGAGTGAGTAGTAGACTGATAAAAAGGCCACACTACATTTCCCATACAGATCCCAGCTTTTTTACCATGTTCCCGTCATCTCAGCACCCTTAAACACATCCCACATCCCAAGGAGTGACCTCTCGTTTATACATCCAGTCCTATATCTCAGCACAACAACAACCTCGCTAAACACAGTGTTTATATCTATCGCTTGAAAACAGACACACTTACACACTTACTCATCTCCAAGGGCTCATCGAGATATGAAGATGGGTGGGTGGGTCCTCTCCCAGGCTCATCTCAAATGAGAAATACCACATATAACATACCTTCAATCAAGAAAATCCTAAAAGTACAATAGAATAAAGGACTGACTTCCCAACTATGACCATCACCAACCACTTAATACAGAAACAAATCGAGATCAAAATCGAAACTTTACATGAACTAGGTACTGTAAGGAAGAAAATCAATAAACCTTCATAAGCGGACTCGTGAATATCAAGTACTGTATCAAAGAAGATCTTATACATACTGTACATACCAGCAAAAGCGTAAGCCTCACTCCCCCAAAAACAACTTTCGATGTTCAGTTTTCAGATCTGGAATAAGATCTTAAAGCCTTGTATATTGCTTAGGTATCACTAGTGAAAACTAAGAGAGAGAAAGAGAGAGACCAACCAATTAAAGCAACCACAAGTCCCACCCACATCAGTGAGTGTAAGCTCTTCTCAAGGAAACCTTACAGTATAAAGAATTCGACGGTCCATCCCCATCGTAGGATCAGAAAGCCATAGAGACGAGGAGAGGTCTATAGAGATTATTAGATGGCGCGCGTGTACCAAGCAAGCACTGGCTTTTCATACTTAATCCACTCACCTTTTCGGATTTTCCGATACCAAATTATGAATTCCATAATGGACACAATGGGAAAATGCATTTCGAACTCTCTATATGAACAGATATAAATCTGTGGGTGTATCTCGCTACACAGCTATTTAAATGCCACCCTTGAAACACCCGTACGAAAGAAACCCCAATACTGTATGTCCCACGCTAACTAGCCCAAGCCTGAAAGGCACGCTTTTCAAATCGCGCTACTCGGTATCATGCCTACAAATCGCATCTTTCCAATCCTCCCAGAACGCCATGAAAATGCCAGGTGTAAAAGACCAGAAATCTAAGTAGATAATCATTGCACATCTTAACGTGAGAGGCCATCGACTACACCATTGAGGCCATTGGTAACCTTGGGCCAGACAACAGCCTTCTCAAGAGCTTGGAGAACATCTGCCTTCAAATCCTCGGCGTCTTCAATACCGCAGCTGACTCGCACAAGATCGTCAAAGACACCAACGGCTTCTCGTTGCTCCTTTGGAATTCCCGCGTGTGTCATGCTACTTGGAACCTCGACCAAAGACTCAATACCTCCCAGCGATTCAGCAAGCGTGAAGAGTTGAGTGGCCTGGCAAAATCTCTCAGCTGCAGCGTGACCTCCTTTGATCCGAAAAGAAAGCATTCCACCGCCCATGCCGTTTCGGTGTTGCTTGAGCGCAATCTTGCGATGTGGGTGGGAATCGAGACCTGGGTAGTTGACGGCGATAACATTTGGTGAGGCTTCAAGGGCATGCGCAACAGCTGTAGCGTTGACCGTTGCTTCTCTAGCTCTTAAGTGAAGAGTCTTAAGACCTCTATGAGCAAGCCAGCTGTCGAAGGCAGAAGGGACAGCGCCGATAGCGTTTTGTAGAAAGGTTAATTTCTCCTTCATGACATCCGAATTGAAGGCTGCAACTCCCATCACCACATCGGAATGGCCATTGATATACTTGGTGACCGAGTGGACAACAATGTCGGCTCCATGATCCAAAGGATTTTGCACGTATGGACTCAAGAAGGTATTGTCCACCACGACCATGATCCCGTGCTCATGCGCTTGTGACACAACGGCGCGGATGTCCACCAGTCGTAAGGTTGGGTTGGATGGTGACTCGATCCAAACCAGCTTCGTCTCAGGTGTAATATGCTCCCGGATATCGACCTCAATTTCCGGTGTGAAGGTAACCTTGACCCCGTGTGCCTTGGCCACCTGGGTAAAATATCTGTGTGTACCCCCATAGACATCGCTCACACTGATTACATGACTTCCCGCTGCCAGACTCTGCAAGATGATTGCGGTTGTGGCCGAGCCCGAGGCGAATGCCAGAGCGTACTTTGCGTGTTCAATTGCGGCCAGTGCCTTTTCGAAGTTGTCGCGATTGGGATTGGCAGAGCGACTGTATTCGTAGATTCCCACTGGTTTCCCCACGGCGGTCTGAGCAAACGTTGTGCTCAGGGAGATGGGCTCAATGACGGCACCGGTGGTGGGGTCATGAGGCGAGCCTGCGTGAACGGCGAGCGTCCCAAAGCGATGGACGGGAGAGGGTGCACGCGGTGGCGTCTCGATAGGATGATCGGTCTGCGTCATGACTGCGATTTAAGTATTGAGTCTTGGGTATGATTTGTGAGGGCGATGTACGAGGTACACCGAGAAGCAATTGGCGTGCTTTTCTTTGTCGACGGTCGAGAATGCGCGACGAAGATTATTTTTCGGAGGGGCAATTAAATAGGCGGGGTATCAAAGTAGGGTCCTCGAAGGAGGGGAGGCGAGGGGAGGCGAGCGGGGAGAAGATGATCGGTTTTTCGCGTTGCAGATGCTCTGTACGTAACAGTAACGAAAAAACACCGACACAACAGTACCGTACCGTACTTGGAGTCTCTGTAGAGAGGATAGAAAGGAGGAGAAGAGGTGCAAAGATGCCAAGTAGAAAGAAAATTGCTTCTACTTAGAAGGTCGGAGGGGAGGGAGAGTATTTAAAGTCTTTCTATGGCAATGGCAATGGCAATGGAGAGTCATGGTACGAGTAAACTTCTAGAAGGTGTGAGAGAATGATACCTATGAGGGAAGGAGATGAGGTGATTTGATTGCTAAGGAACAATTACTAAGACTAGCCGGTCACTTGCCTTGCTTGGAGCGTATGGTGCGTAGACAAAGGCGGACGGGGCCAGCAGCGATCACGCCATCGAGGGAGAGGCTGATGTGAATGCAGCTGTGTACCAGTATGGAGGTACGAAAGAGGTGGTAGAAAGGAGGAGTTATGTACTGTGGGAGAGTGGTGGTCGTAGCAGTGCCGGTAGGTGAGGGAGTCCATGAGAAGATCGTACTCATACAGAGTATATACCTGCGAGAGTTGCGAGGGATGTACTTGGTAAAGATTTCTATTATTCCAGATGTACAAGTACCTAGACCTGCTAGACCTGACCTGGGCCTGGGAGCGATCTACGAAGTTTAGTGCTCTCGGCGTCCTCGGCGCATCGCCGGTGTATGCCAACAGAGCACCTTCCCTCGAGTAAATTACTCGCTACTGCTCTCGCACTGAGCTCTGTACGGATACTTCTATCGCCCGGCCAAGTCATCCCCGCCATGAAGCAGCACCTGCACCCAATCTACTGTGGCCGATGCGATGCCTCAACCTCTAGGTATGCGACTATAAGTCGATACTGGTATAGACTCACTCCCCCTATTCCCCACAAATGAAGATTGCAAAGGTCCCTGGACTCAGACATGCAGTAACCTAGGTAGGTACTAATCTACTACTTGACCTACTATCCTATTATCCTAACGGTCACGGCAACTCAACGGTCAAGACCACGCAACGGTAACCTTACCTGCCTCGCCACGTGCTCGCCTGCCTCTTATGGCTTATCGCTGATCACGACCACGACCACGACACTGCCACATCGGAGAATGGAACCCGTTCCAGCCTCGCGCTACCGGTCCCCGGCCCTACGGAGGCATATCTGAGGCATCGGCCCTGGCCCGGGCTCGACGGTCACACCTGCGCTGCGCCTGCACCGCCTACCTAGTACTCCGTAGAGAGCCAGAGCGACGGGAAAGATATACGCACTCGTACTTGCACCTGCAGGTCTCTACTGGTCTACTCGTACACCAAACCTATAATGTTTTCATGTCGAACTTTCCGAGTGCTCGATCATCGTCAATTCCCATTCGCATAGCTATTGATCGACAACACCATGTCTGCTTCACGGCCCCGTCGAAGCCATAAAAAGTCCAAAGCCGGTTGTCAAGTATGTACACCCTCTCCGTGCTTCTGCTCTGCCTCTGCCTCTACCTCTGCCTCTGTGCCAACGCGTACCTGCATATACTATATGGACAAAGTCAACACCACTTCTAACCACTCGTTCCCCCGCAGAGATGTAAACTTCGGAAGATCAAATGCGACGAGATCCATCCCGTCTGCGGAAACTGCGCCAAACATGGCGTCTCGTGCGATTTCGAGGGCTCGTCCATCAATCCCAACTCACACTCGCCAGTCAACAACTCTCCCATCACCGCAAATGGCTTCTTCGCCCATAGGAAGACCAGCTCCGCGAGCCCTAACAGTGCCACTTCGGTCTCATCTTCAGCCAAAAGCCCTCTCGCGAACTCCTTGACCATGTATCAAACACCCGCAACACTCATACGCCCAAATACCAACCAGGCCAGCTCAAGACTGCTGGAACTCAAGCTCATGTCAGTGTGATATACCCACCCGCTTCACCAGCAGATAATTCTAATACTCAGAACAGGCACCACTATACCGCACGAACCGCATATACTTTTGCCGACACCGATGACGCCACTTTGGCATGGCAGGAGGCGGTCCCGTCCATAGCATATAACGCCGGCTATCTCATGGATGCCATTCTGGCCGTCTCGGCTCTACATCTTCGTTTAATCGAACCCAACGACCGGGCTCTCGTTCGCGCATCGCATAGCTATATGGCCGCCAGTTTGGCCCAGTATTCCTCCTTATTGACGAATGGTGCCTCTCAGATCAACGCCGAAGCCCTTTTTTCGACGGCGGCGCTAATAGCCTTCCAGGCTTCGGCATTGAGGATCTATGAGGGCATGGACAATCATCGCTATACCGTACCTCTGGCCTGGTTTCACTCCTTCCAAGGAGTGAAGACCATCGTTCTGACTAGTTGGCAGTGGCTGAGGAATAGCCGGCGCATCTTCCCTATCATTAACAGCCAACCGGCGCTCAGTTTAAATCTAAAGCCCGACAGTAGATCTTTCTTTGCCCCATTGTTGGAAGGTATGGATGCGCAACTGGAAACACTACCAGCTCATTTGGTCGAATTAACCAGGGGCGCTTACGAACACTCGGTAGCCTTTTTGAACTGGGGGTTCGAAAATCCGGTGCGGCACAGGATCTTGTCATTCCCTGCTACCGTGTCCCGCAGGTTTATCGAAATGGTCACTGATCAAGACCCTCGCTCTCTGGTCATAGTGGCATGCTTCTTTGCCTTGACCAAGCCTGTCGATGATGTATGGTGGCTGCAAGGCGTTGCCAAACGAGAGGTGAACGGTATAATGACAATATTACCCCCCGAATGGCGCCCAAAAATGGAATGGGCTTTGAAGATTGCCAACCACGAGGGCACCATGGACGAGAAAACATGGGGAACTTCGCTACACCCAGAGGGCACCATGGTCGGAGAGCCATTGTCCTTTGATCAGACCTTTTTGGATGAAATAGTGGTGATGACACAAATCATCGATACGTATTCCCCACAGGACTGATCTTACTTTCACATTATGGCAGAATGTTCTCCACGGTCTAAAAAATGGCTATCATGTCAAGCGTCCCCGAACATCATTACATGTTGGATTCCGTGGCTGCCACCAACGATACTGCGCCAGCAAGCCTCGGGGATTCGGAATGGGCATGCTCATTACAATCAATCTTGATCTGCCGATGTTTGGATTTGGCGGTTCCCCCAAATTTGTTCACACAGTATGTCCCAATATCCAGTCGCCATCAACTATTGAATTACTGGCACGCTAGTTCAACCCGGATCTATATTACCAAGCCATATGGTTTTTTAAGCCAAAGCCAACAGGCCCAAAATTCTTACCGAGTCGATTGCCGGCAATACAAGGCTTGGATTCTCCTTGCCTTGGCATATCAACAAAATTTGTATCGCCATAGTACCAGAAAATCCGTCCGCTATGGCTGGCTAGCATTGCAACTTTTGAGAGCAGAGCATTTCAAATAGGACTGTAATGTGGCATTATGTGGTCATATTTCCGTCTCGGATCGTATATTACCGAGCAAGTCCTCTCAGGGGCGAGTCGTGAGGAAGACCGACATGGGTCGAAGACCGACCTTCTACCGGAATGCCCTCCTAGTATCGATCCTACAAAAGGGATGACGTTATTTCGACTCGAGAAGTATTTACTGTGTTATTGAGCGATACCTGTTGTGCAATTTCTTCGTATGTAAGAAGCACTTGGGTTTTGAGCCACATCTCGAGTATAAGAAAACCGCGTGTCAAGCGGCGTGTACCGGCCCGCATTTTGAGGCTTGGAATAAGCTTACCCCAGCGACCCACGCAACGGCCGTGGGCCGTATACGGCATATGCGAAGTTTCCCAAGTGCTGTATATATATATGTCAATTCCCCGCGTTTTTGGTATTTATTGTATAGTCATTAAATTTGCTTGTACATTATACATTTTTATTCGGCTCTCAACTCCTTTTTCTCTCTCAACTCCTACATCTTATCCTGTTCGAAGCATGGGTTTCAAAGCAATCATTGATAAAGTAGGGCAGAAGGTCGATAGGAGAGCCCATGGTAAAAACCTGGAGGATGGTTATGTTTGTTGACCTCTTCTGCTGTTCCGGGCATTCCCTGACATACTTAGGGCAACATGAATAAATCCCGCAGATCACCTCCTCTAGCCCCTAGCTACGCAGAAATCGAAGAACCCATACATAGCGACATTGATGCGCATCACACCGGCATAGGATATCTTGGAATGGGAGCTCCCAATCCAGCGCCTCGATCGGACTCAAGAAATCATAAATCGGAGGAAGAGAGAGACCATTTCGAAGACGAATCTCCCAGGCCATATGCACCTTATCCGAATCCGAGAACTGAGCCGGCGTTTACGGGGAAAGGGTTACTGGGGCAATTGATGACGAAGGAGAAGAATGCGCACGAAGAGCCTACACCGAGCCGCAAAGAGTCTACGAGGAAACTAAAGCCTGAGAGGTACAGGTCTGTTAGGAGACAGAATGAGGCGCAGCATAAGGGTCCTTTTGGGGATGGAGAGGTTTATATTGGGCCTTCGCGTTAAGAAGATGCGTGGTCGATGTTCTCCTGAATGCCTGTTCTGGCAATACTGTCAGAGGCCTCGCCCGCCATGGATCTGTTGGACGCCCATCTAGCAGATATTGAGATACTGGATTCGGACATGGTTGTGCGAGAACAAGAGGAATTTGCACACCAATTGGAGCGGTTGAATTTGCGGCGTTTGAGGGTACCCCTATGGCATATATCTGGTGGATTTTGGGGTATTGGTTGGTACAAGTACGGATGGGTTATGACGCATTATTTTTTGTTGTAATTGTGCTTGATTAATCTTTTGTGGAGATAGTACCGTAGCGATGTTTTTGGTTTAGCTTTGCATAGCGATGCATGGTGGGGGTTGGTTTTGTGTAAATACCTAGTCAGACTGTAGTGAGAACGTGTATGTATTGCATTACATCGTTAGGTATTATTATTATTTGGCATCTTGATTTCCCTCTTCTTCCGTATACGGTGGCTTTTTCTTTTTGGATATACGAAGTAGGAACCTGGAAGATGGGGAGATGGGAATACTCGTGGCGATTCATATTAATATAATCTTAATACGAACACGAGGAGGGGGAGGACCTGGAAAGTTGGGAAGAAAATTTACGAGGTAAATGGCGACAGAGGCTCTTCCCCACTTCTTGGGATTTTTCTGGTGCTTGCGAATTAAGCTTAAATAGTTTGGTTTGGTTTAGTTCCGACTTTAATATATCTCTGTACATAGTAGGAACGCGAAAATTTATTCAGAATCGGATTCTGAGTCCTTAGAGCCGCTAGAATCGGATTTAGACTTAGAGCTACTACTAGAGGATTCTAAAGAGCTTATAGGGTCGTATTTAGGGTCGTATTTAGGGTCGTCTAGCCTTGTGTACTCTACGCGTAGCTCCCTAAGCTTGTCCTTGTCCTTCTACTAGACTAGCGCGTATTGTCACGAATCACGTGCACACGTGACAAGTGAAGACCAGACGGCGTCATGACAAGCCGAGCACATATGGGCCTGGGAGCTTTATGTGTTCTGGGAAACCAAAGGGAGTTTTCTTATGTAAGCAGGAGCCGTTAATTGGTTGGATAATGTATATGGATGTATACCTTTACCAACATGTTGGTCACGTGATAGTCGACTGGTCGACAGAGTTGGTTGTCGACCAACATTCCTTAAGTAGTAGTATTCTGAGAACGAAGGTTCTATATAAGACTGGCA